>JAQZBX010006313.1:0-53551 GCA_029593785.1 Cabassous unicinctus | reverse complement strand
AAGAAATACAAATGGCAAAAAAGCACATGAAGAAATGCTCAACATCACTCATGATTAGGGAAATGCAAATCAAAACTACAATGAGATATCATTTTACACCTATCAGAATGGCCACTATTAAAAAGACAGAGAACTACAAGTGTTGGAGAGGATGTGGAGAGATAGGAACACTTCTTCACTGTTGGTGGGAATGCAAAATAGTACAACCACTATGGAGGACTGTTTGGCATTTCCTAAAGAAGTTGAATATAGACTTGCCACTTGACCCTGCAATACCGCTACTGGGTATATACCCAGAAGAACTGAGAGCAGTGACACGAACAGACATCTGCACACCAATGTTCATAGCAACATAATTCACTATTGCCAAAAGTTGGAAGCAACCCAGGTGTCCATCAACAGATGAATGGATAAACAAACTGTGGTCTATTCACACGATGGAATATTATGCAGCTGTAAGAAGAAAAGAAGTCGTAAAGCATGTGGCAACATGGATGAACCTGGAGGACATTATGCTGAGTGAAGCAAGCCAGACACAAAAGGACATATACTGTATGAATGCGTTACTATGAACTAAATATATTGTGTAACATATTGTTTGATCCACACACACACAAAATATATATATATTTTATATGTATCCATTACATTTGATGGGGAAATGTATATGTTTGTTCATCTGTGTTTACTTTTTGGTGTTTAATTGTTTATGTTTTTTATTGTTAAATGTACAAATAAAGTTAAGAGAAAAAAAAAAAGAAGAAGGTATAGATGTAGTTTTAAGGATTGTTCAAAGTAGTGTTTCCAGTATGATCCTCAGGAACCACTCTTATGTTTTAATGATGGCCTTAAAATATAATGAGCACTTTCTACGTAGAGTTCTTTAATACCATATGTAGACAGGTCTTTTCTCCGTATGCGGTTCTCAGCACCTTATCCCTTATATGTTGCTGTGACAATACTATCTGAGACATATATCCTCTGGAACTTCCTCTCTTATTTGAAATTTTCCTTCCAGTATTTGTGCCCTATTCAATTTCCTTCCATCTGCTTTTTCTCAGTTTCAATTTTCCTTTTAGTAGTTGTTTTTTTTTTTCTCTCTCCCTTTCAAATAGAGTGTTTACTCAAATATCTGAAAATCCTTATTGTCTGCTCATCTTTAAAGTGGATCACTGAAAGGAATTCTTAGTGTCAGGTTGCATCTCTTCTATCAGATTTTGGGTACAATGTCACCTCCTCAAGGAGGCCCACTCTTTGATAGTAAGATCCCCCACTCCACAAAACACTTTTTGAATTCTCCCTTTTCTCTGCTGTGTTTCTCCTGATGGTGGTTATAGACATGACATTTTAATTTGTTGTGTTTCATCCCTATTGATAGGTCCTCAGAAGTATTTTCAATAAATAACCCATCAAGAATATCAAGAGAATAGAAAATATAAACATTCTGCTTGCTCTCTTTTCTACTATTGTTAAATTTCTGTTTTTCGTTCCTAAGTTTGTGTGTGTGCACACGTGTGTGACTATGTGTGTGCAGGTGTGTATACTAATACATCTGAGTAATCAATAGATTATTATTCTGAATTCACAAAATTACAGCACTCCAGTGTTTTATATTTTTGATGTTTTGCCTCAACATGCCTATATCATTTTGTAGGTTCATTATCATTTTGAATAATAAGCTTTGAATAAACTGACAATGTATACTTTACCTCCCCCAAAATAGCACTTCATAATTTAAACAGATTAAAAACATAATAAATTAGGATTATTATAAATGAGTTTGTTAGATTCTGCAAAAGACATATTGTGGTGTAGCATTAGTACAGTTTACATGCTTAATAATTTAAGTATAATACATACAATATAATATGGGTTACATTTCCTAGTTGAGGAATCTGGCCCACAGAGAAGTAGAATGTGCTCACCCGTGTCAGAGATATACAATAAATTTACTTATATATTGTTAAATCATTTATGTATATATTTTCAAAGATATCATTTTAAATTAGAGGCCCAAGAACTCTATATATTAAACATATTTCAACATGTAATGCATTATTCCAGAAACATTCACTCTTTAATTTTGAGTACATCTTCATATTATTGTTTGAACCAGAAGATAATTGTAGCATATTCCCTAAGAAGCATCTCCTGTGGTTTACAGTAGCTGAGTAAGTTGATATAAAGAATATTCATAAACAAAACTATGTCTGCCTTTGAGGATCCACAAGTAAGAGGAAATTTTCAATAATTTGCAGAATATTTTAGGAAAGAGTATGTAAAATATTACATTCAAATATGCTCTGACCCATGGGATCTAAGTCCCCTCTCATTTAGAAGCGGAGTGGGCATCACCATCCCAGAATCTTCAAGATCGGGAAATAAACAATGGATTAAAGTAGAATTATTATCATTTTACTATAGACTTATTACTATTCTAGCAATGGAAAACTGTTATTATTAATGTAAAGGCAGTGGCCATCAGAGGTTCTGAGGGATAGGAGAGGGAAGAATAGGTGTAATATGGGAGTATTTTCAGGACTTTGAATTTGTCCTGCATAACATTGCAGTGACTGATACAGGCCATTGTGTATTTTGTCATAACTTACAAAAGTTTGAGGGACAGTTGAAACTATAATGTAAACTGTAGTCCATGGTTAGTAGCAATGCTTCAGTATGGTCGATCAATTGTAACAATTGTACAACACTAAAAAGATGTTGTTAATGTGGAAAAGTGTAGGAGGTGAAAGAGTGGCGCATATGGGAATCCTTTATATTTTTATGTAACATTTATGTAATCTAAAACTTCTTTCAAACTAAAAATTAATCAATTATAAAAAATATGGTCTGAAATATCATGTACTAAATACATTATTTCTTTGTATTGACTAGGTGACTAGAACGTATCCATAAACACCTGATTTATGTAGAGTTCTACATAGAAATTTGAAGCCTACTGATATTGGAATATAATAAAGAAAAAAACAAAATGTAAAATGCATGTGTTTAGTAGTAAATAAGACTGCTCCACATTAGGTAGATGCTTTCATTTCAAATGAAAGAAGACTGTTCTATTCAAAGTAACAGCAATGGAAGTAGGGTTCAAACAGAAAGGGTCATGAAAGTTTATTAACAGAGGGCAAGAAACCAACAACTATCCAGCATCTTATATTTTGATATAAAGAGCAAAATATGATTATTTTAAGTGTAATTTGATATTATCTAATATAGAAGGCATTGCAAATTACTCTGTATTTTATACTCTGTTTGATTTATAGTCTCATTCTCTTGTCTTAGTGGCTTAACATATTCATTTACAACAGGAATCAATAGTTTTTATTTCAATTTTTGGCAATGGTTGTTTGTAGAAAATATATATTTCTTTCTTGCATCTTTGTGGGTAGTTTCTGTGTTTCTAGGAATTTCTCCATTTCATCCAGTTTATCTAATTTATTGCTGTATGTTTGGTTGTTCATTATATCTTCTTTTAATTCTTTTTATATCTCTAGGGTTGATAGAAATGTACCCATTTTACTTCTGATTTTAGTTATTGCTTTCTCTCTCTTTTTTCTTTGTCAAAGTAAAGGATTTTTAATGTTATTACTCTTATCAAAGAACAAAGTTTTGGTTTTGTTGATTCTCCCTATTGTTTTATTTTTATATCTCTATTGCATTTATCTCTATTCTAATTTTATTTCCTTCCTTCTGTCCTTCTGTTCACTTGTGTTTAATTTGCTTTTCTTTTTCTAAAACAGACAATTGTAAGGTTAGGTTTCCAATTTTAGATCTTTCTTCTTTTGTAATGTAAAAATTTAGAGCTAAAAATTTCCCTCTCACTACTGCCTTTGCTGCATCCCATAAGAAGTCATATGCTGTGTTTCCATTTTCATTCCCTCCTTTGTGATTTCTTCTTTGATCCATTTGTTGTATAAGTGTCCATTGTTGAATTTCAACATATTTGTGACTGTTTCAGCTATCCCACTGTTATTGATTTCTAGCTTCATTCCATTGTGTTTAGAGAGAATACAATGTATTATTTCAATATTTTTTTAATTTTTCATGTCTAGTTTTGTGACCAAACATATGCTCTATCCTGGAAAATGACCCAAGTGCATAAGAGTGGAATGTGTATTTTTCTATTGCTGGGTGCAGTGTTCTATACATGTGATTTATAATATCATTCAAATCTTCTGTTTACTTATTGATCTTCTTTCTAGATTTTCTATCCATTATTAAATGTTGTGTATTGAACTCTCCTATTATTAATGTAGAAGCAACTATTTCTCCCTCAAATCTGACAATATTTTCTGTTTATATTTTGGAGCTCTTCCATTTGGTGCACATATTTAAAATTGTTTTGTCTTCTTGTTGCATTGATCACTTTATCGGTGTTTAGCAATTTTCTTTGTTCCTCTTAACAGTTGGAAATAGATGTCTATTTTATCTGAACTTAGTAGAGCTATCCCAAGTCATTTGTTTTCTTTGAAAGGTATGTTCTTTCCATTCTTTCAATTTCAATTTTTTAATTTAAGCAATATATGTTTGGGTCTTGCTTTCTTATCCATTCTGCTATTCTCTGTTTTTGACTGGGGAGTTTAATCAATTTACATTTGTAATATCTAATGATAATGCAGGACTTTCTTCTGCCAGTTAGCTGTAAGATCTTGTAAGTATTTTTATCTTTCTTTGGTCCTCAATTCTTCCATTACAATCTGCTTTCATATCTATATGACTTTGTTATATGGTACCATTTTGATCCCTTATCATTTCTTTCAGTATATATTTTTTATATATTTACTTTGTGGTAACATATACATACACTCCACTTCCTCATATTACATATCATAATATGTTCTATGTCCAAAACCATAGATTTATCATTAGTTTTTATTCATTTGCATTTTAGAACCTGTAGGATGTAGAAAGTAGAATTACATAACAAAATACAATACATTGCTGCATTTATAATTTTCCAAATGTTTTCCTTTACTGGAGGTCTCTATATTTCTTTAGACCACTTTGATCCTCTGTCTAGTGTCCATTCCTCCTCAGTCTAAAAAGACTGAAACATTCAAGTGAAGTTTTAATTTCAGTCTTTTTGGTCTTCAACTGCAGTATTTTCATTTGATTCTTTTTCAAAATTTCTATCTTATTGAGAATCTCATATTATTCATTCTTTTTATGTGTGATATCTTTTAATTTTTTGTGTGTTTTCCTATCTCCTTGAGCATATTAAGGATCATTTTTAAAAATTATTTTTCATGTATTTTAAAAATCTTGTCTTCTGCAGACATTTTTTCTCTTTTTTTCTTCTTCAATTTTTCATTAATAAGGAGATCTTGACTGTGTCACATAACTAATATGTGTTCATCTGTGTATTTTTCTGAACACCAGAGGAACAACTGAGTTAACAGTTCAAATTAGATGACATAAAAATACCTGAGAAATAACTTTTTTGGAGTAATGTTTCCATAACTTTTTTGCTGCTTTTTTCTGTTCTTTTAGTTTTGTGAATTTGCAATAAAGGTGTTTAAAAAAAATAGCAAGCTTGCACCCAGAGAAGGGAAGGGAACCACCAAAAATAACATAGCCAGTTAGTTGTAGAAGCATGACTAGAATCCAGGTTTTCCAATACCTGATTCTATGTTTTCCACTCTGCACTATTCCTCCCTTAAATAAGAAAGAAAAATTATATTTATTTTCTGAAATATATTTACCCAAAGTTTTTGTCATCTCCCTAAATGATATATAACAGAGAACTGACCAGGTTCTTTTTCATTCCTAAAATGAAAACCTACCTTCCCTTTTAAATTAACGTCTCTGATAGTTTTCAAAGAAAAGAAGGAATTCATACACCTAACAGTGTGTGCTGGCTTGGAAAGGATACAAATCATCTGTCACACCTGAATTAATCATTCAGTAATATTAGCTCATCAAATAAAAAGTCTTGTCATCTTCTTTGATGGTTTTCGGATTTTTATCTTGCTGTTTTTTATGAGCCATCATTTCCTATTTCTTTGTCTTTGAAATTTTTTTTGCATGCTGCACATCTAATATTTTAAAGTGTTAAGTCTAGAATTTATTCCCTGGGTTTTCTATTCTTTAAATTTGTATCCAGCTCATGATATGATAGATATTTCCTTGAGTGCTAACAAAAACTACCAAATTAATGCATAAAATTATTTTTGCATTCTTTGTAATTTGGATAAGTTTTGGCCCATTGGTTCTTTAGAATTTCAACTTCCAATCAAGAAAATCAGCTTGAGGTAAATACAATGTGCAGGGTCTTCTCAAAATTTTCTCAGCCTGAGTCTTGCCCTGGGCTTGTGCTTGCTCATTGCTTTAAGATTTCCCTCATTTGTGGGAATTTTAATTCCCTTCTACTCACTATGGAATAGATTTCTCCCATCCCCGGTGGTCTATTACATGACTTAAAACAGGCAGTCCTTACTCCAGTCCATTTGACAAAATTTTACGTACACTGCTTTAGTGGTCCAGAAGGTGCTTCTGATTCTAGGGCAGGTTTGGAGAGATTAAGCCCTAGAGAGTTTTCCTTTTTTGTATTTAAGGCTGTTACCCCAATTGATGAACAACAGCATAAAGACACCTCATTAATCAGATAGTGGTTGCTCTGCTCCTGCCAGACAGACCAAGGAACCACCATGGGAGTAGAGACTTGCTCCACACTGTTCCAGTGTGGGGGTTGAGGAGGAGATAGCAAGGACACCACATATTGCTCCTTCTGCTTTTAAAGCTGTGTTTTTTGCAACAACTATTTAACTGACTTCCAGATTGTCGATGAAAATAGCTCTGCCATTTTTTTGGTATGTAATATATTTTATTTTTAAAGAAGTTTTAAATCATAGAAAAGTTACATAAAAAAAAAATGTGGGGGATTCCCTTATATACCATACCCTCCACCCTCACATTTTCCCCTATTAATAACATCTTATATTTGTGTGGTATGCAATGGGGGGATGCAGTCTCTGCTATTTTTGCTACATGTTCATAGATTCTGTGGGGAAACCACAGCCTGGAATATCTCATTTTGCTATCTTAGAGTGATCAGAAGTGTCCCCAGATATTTTTGAGGGAATGGAAAAATATATGGATTGTCAAGAACTTTGATTTCTAAAAGCTATCAAATGAACAACTATTTAATCATTAAAGAAAAACATTATGTTAAGTATTTAAGGAAGACATTTGAATAAAACATAAACTGATATGCACATTTTAATTCAATTTTAATGCATCTTCCTAATAAATATCCTGATTAATTCTATTGGAAAAACCTTAGAAGACCTTAGAACTGGAAACTTTTTAAAGCTTAGCTCATAAAATGTTATAGTACATGGGGCTATGTCTGTGTAGGGCCCATCTAAATTAGATATTTTATATTTAAATTTGTTTTCATGATTAAATGTTACATATTTTGTCCTTCGGTATTTATTCCATTATTCTCTTATAAATATTGATATACTTATTCTATGGGTGAATAGAATATAGCAAATAATTTTACACAATTGTTGAAAGAGCTAGAAATCTACTGTACTATTTCAATTCTCTGTCCACTGCTATACTGTCTCATGAGTTTGGATGTGAGGAGGAAATTTCTTTTAGCTGTTCACTTTGTGTTTTAGTGTGATTTAATATGAAAAGCGATAGCAGAATTCAGTTTTAATTAACTGGTTAACCAGATCACTTTGGAAATGACATGAGTTCAACCAGTAAGTAAACACCCACATCACCCTTAAAATTTCCACAGAAAGACATCAACACTTGGCCCATTACCTTGTCACAGCCCTGTGATTCGCTGCGAGGAAATTATGCATTGTCAAGAAATAAATATGAGGATACAGTTCATTTCCCTTGAGTCACAATATCATTCACCCTTGTCATAGTAATATCAATTATAATTTAATGGGTATCTTCAAGTTTGTTCCATGAAGCATTAACATCAAGAATACCATTGAAGGGCATCACAGAGAAATTTTAACTACAAATCATATTATTCTTCCTGTTTCTTGGCACTTAACCTTGATTGGAAATTTAAGACTGGTTGTATGGGTAATTGGGAATTTCCATTTTGAGAAGCCCATCTACGATATTTTGAGTGTGTTGTATTGTTGGATGCCTGCTCATCCTCAGCTACACCAAAATATATTAGTAGATTTTATGTCAAAGAATAAAGTCATAATATATTATTTCACCTTAATATATTGCTTTACCATCATTCATCCTTTTTTTGAGGTATGTATGAGCTTTTTGGCCTATATCATTTTCATTTCTCTAAGGCACTTAAAATTTCCTGCAAAACAAATCTGTTGGAGAAAAAGACCCCCTATTTTTTGTGTGCCTAAGAAAGTCTTTATTTCTCCATCACTTTTTTTTGTAAAATTAAAATATTTTTAGAGAAGTTTTAGGTATACAGAAAAATTACACTGAAAGTATACGGAATTCTGCTATAAACTTCCACATGCATCCACACACATAGTTTCTCCTGTTAAAGGTGCACTCACAAATTAAATCCAGCATTTTGTGGATTATTGAAGTATATAGTGTAGAGTACGTTATAATTTTTTTGCGGGATATTTATCTTTTAAAATATGAAGGACATGGGAGGACAGTAGAGCAACTGTCTAAAAATAGTTAAAGAAAACAAGCAAGAAAGAGGCACAAGGAAGAAAAATAAATTTCAAAAAGGAAATTAGAAATATTAATATAATGAGATTCCATGCATTAAAGTGATTTTTAATTTTATAGTTTATGCAGAATAAATTCCTCTAAAACAGAAAAAGATTATCAGCATGAGTTAAAATACAAAATCCAATATGTTACATTTTTACAGAATTTTCAGTAAAATAAAGTGATGCAAAACATTAACATAAATGACACAAGGTAACTAATTTTGCAGAATGGGGTTTTGTTGATTCCATTTTCCTGAACTTCACTTCCTTTAGGTATTTGTATGACTCTCTACTTCACTTCTTTCAGGTTGCTCAAATGTACCTTACCCCTGAAAACTACCCAGAATATCCTTGGTTTAAGATAGCTTGCCCATTTCCATGCAGCACCTCGACTTCGTTTTTATCTATAGCACTTATCACCATCGACGTACATGTACTAGGTTGTTTCTTCCTCTTCAACCCACACAACAGAATGTTACTCTTTTTAAATAGACCCCTTGCAGCTCCTCAAAATATATGGGTTCCCCCTTAAACAGGGCCTTTGTACTGGTGTTTCCATAACCATTAAATTTTCTTCTATGTATTTCAAACCTGTGATCAAATGCAAAGTATTTACTGCCTCAACATATTTTTCAAGTTACTTCGTCATGCCTTTTCCCTGAAAATCTCATCCCTTATCCTGTCTTACATTTTCATTTTTTAAAATAATATTCACATTCTAATATGGCATATCATTTGTTTCTCCATATTTCATTATATCTCTCAGGTAGAATTAGAGCCCAAAGAGGACAAATATCTTTAATTCTTTTGCTATACTGTGTAGATAGTACCTGGTACATTGAAGAGATTCTACAAAATATTTACTAAATAAATGAATAAAATGAAGTGATATAATGAAAATAAAGCCTGTAGTATCTAAGTAGTCCAGCAGGTTAAACACTTCCCCAAATTCATAAACAATGAATAAATATGTGATAATTTCACATTTGTATAAAAACATTTGAAATTCTCTTTTTCAGCAACTATGTCATTTATAAAAATTGATTACTATTAAACCAGAAACTTCAATAAATTTTCAAAGTTTAACCAAAAGGTGCTGCATTCTCTGAAAATAATTGCAATGAATTTAAAAATTAATATTCAAAATATAAAACTGAAAGTCCTTTCAAAATTAAAAATAAATATGAAAAATGGATTTTTAAATTATTCTAGGTCAAATAAGAAATATTTTACTTGGGAATATTTATATAATTGATGGCAATAGGAATAATGGCTATTATGGCATATAATTTAAAGTGTCATTCAGTTGAATAATGGAAATATTAAACTCCTATTTTATTAAACATGCCAAATGAATAAACAATATAGTAAAATTCTTCTAGGTATTCGAGAAAAACCAGTGAATTTAAATGATAAGAAGTAGGATAACTAATACAGTGAATATTAAAATATTAATATTTTAAATATTAATAACAGTTAAAATATCAATTAGTATATTAAAAGAAAAATGAAATTGAATAACACTTAACAAAATGGATAGAAAAATAAAGAGCATTATTTAATAAAGCCATTAAAAATCAGGATTAATCCATGAAAGGAAAAAATAATGATAATTAACATAAGAAATAAATATAAAAATCTATAGATTCAAAATATATCATTCTTTAAATCAGAAGAGATTTAAAATATTTTGGTCAAACTATGGCTTCTGCTATTATAGTGTAACTGGTACAAGAATTTCCCTGCCATCATAAACAATTATTAACATGAATAAAACGCACATAAAAACTGTTTTCTGGCAATGGACAACTGACATAACAGTCTGTTATCCAGAAGATAATGGAAATATATGCGAAGGGACTCATGTTTACCCTGCCTTTCTGTACAGCTTGGTGACTTAGGAGATTCAGAGTATCTGCAGAGTATAAAGGTCTTGCATAGCCAAAGAAGCTGACTACCATTTGAGAAAGTTGGAACATAAACGATAAGTTAGCAAATGGAATTGCCCCATATGTTGGTACTGAGATTCCCTTTAGGTCCAGTGTTAAATACTAAACTGTTTATGGGCAGATAGAGAATCAACAGTCCTAGTCAAGAGCATGAAAACCAAATGTCACAAAGGACCAGGAGAAGCTAGATTTATGGCCCAGCCAGTATGATAAATATATTGTATTCACTTAGGGAAGAAGTTAAGACAAAGAAAAAGCCAGGCATTGGACGTAAGGACCATGTCTTTTAATAAATATCATACCCTAAGAATGGAGGATAAAACAAAATATATCTCCCTTGCCAAAGAATAATATCAACCCTGAGAGGTTCAGAAGGCATTGACTATAGTTTACTGCCAGCCAGATAAAAGTTCAGTACCCTAAATAAAACATATCTAGATTCAGTACAAAGTATGATTCAAAAAGTACGATGTATAATAAAAAACTTACTAAACATAAGACCAAGCAAGAGAATGCTAATCACATTAATGAAAAAAAAAGTTAATTTGCAAACAGATTTCAAAATAACTTAAAGTTGATGTTAGAATACAAGGGGTTTAAAACAGCTTTATACATATATTTAATGATTTTCTGAAAACAAGATGCTAATGAGGAAACATAAGAAAAATCACAGCAGAAAACACAGACTAAAATAAAAATGAACTAAACAGAAATTCCATAGGAAAATTAAAAGACATGATAATGAAAAATTTGCCACAGCAAATTGGAGGCTCTTAAAGTGAGCATCAGTAAACTTGAAACCAGATCAATAAATGTTTTTCAAAACAAGAAGCTACAAGAACTACAACCACAAAATAATAAAAAATTACATAAAAAAACACACACACAAGATCAGAGTCTATGTGGATCAAAACTAATGAATAAAAAGCAGCTGAAATTTCATAAAATTTGGAGAAAAACATCAACTTACGGATCTAAGAAATTCTTAACATCGAAAGCAAGAAATAATATGCAAACACATGAACACACATACATGCACACATCTCAGAAGTACATCAAAATCAAATTACAGAAAATGAAAGATAGATGGAAGCATTTCAAAACAACCAGGCTCAGGTAGAGAGTAAATATGATATGGTGAAGTGGGGGAGGAAAGGGGGAAAGTTTGCATGTTTGTCGACCAGGAATATTCTACTTATGGTTGGCATCAATAAGAAGCAATGTGAAAATACAAAATGTGAAAATACAAAAAGAAAAATAGCTATACAACTAGTGAGAATAGCATCATTTTACATTTCCACAACAAAGAACAAGTTTTCCCATTTCTCCACATCATCTCCAACACTTGTAATTTTCTGTATTTAATAGTAGGCATTCCAGTGGGTGTGAAATGATACCTTTTTGGCTTTTTTAAAAAAAAGCAATTTATTGAAGTATATCATTCATACATGAACATACATAAACAATAAGTGTTCAGTAAACATGGTGAACTTACAAAACAAACATGCATAACATCTTACAGGGCTCCCACACATCACCCTACCACGGATACTTTGCAATGTTGTGAAACATTTGTTAACAAATTATGAAAGAGCATTTTCAAAGTATTATTACAAACTGTAATCCGTATCTTACTCCCCTATACTTTTTTTAAAAGGAATTATTTATTTATTTATTTACCTTTATCCATTTTTACCCCCTACCCCAATTTTTGCTGTTTCTGTTTCCAATCGCTGGGCAACTCTCTGTGTCCATTTCCTGCCCTCTCTTCTCATCCTTCTCCTCCTTTCTTCACTGGGATTCGATCCTTAGAACCTCCAATTTGGGAGTCGTCTTACTGCCTGTGGCACCTTAGTTCCTGGTTTTTTGGTGCATCTCATCTTGGCTCTTCTTTGAGTCACTCTCCTGTTACATTATCATCTTGCTGTGTGGCTCATAGGTCCTGGGGTGCTCACCCACTTGTGGGACCTAATGGTGCACCTGTGCACAGGGCCTGGCAGCCCAGGCACCTTCTATATTTTTCTTTTTTTATTTTTACTGGAAGGTCCTAGGGATCGAACCCAGGTCCCTCCATATGGGAGATGGATGCCCAACCAATTGAGCCACATCCATCCCCTTTTTATATCTCTTAAGTTTGACCAAAGATACCTAGAGTTACAGTCATTTCCCTTACAAGATGGTCATACAATAAATCAGGCTTAGTATATCAGCAGCATTCTAAAAACCAGACATAGGGAGAAAAACTAGGTGTGGGGACATATTCACGGTTTCTAAAATAGCGAATGTTTAGACTACTATGATTATCATAAAATCATGACAGCAAGAATTTTCACAACCTGTTATGATTTAATTTTTGTTTCTCTAATTTTAATGATGTTCACCTTTTCATATGCTTATTGAATAATTATATATCTTCTTTAGAGAAATTTCTATTGAAGTTTTGCCCATTTTAAATTGAATTGTTCCCTGTTGTTGACTTTTAGGATTTCTTTAGACATTCTGGATAATAAATCCTCATTAGATATTTGAATTCCAAATATTTTATTCCATTCTGAAGGTCTTTCATGATAAAATACTATGATGCAGAGGTTCTTATTTTGGTGAGGTCCAATTTATCTATTTTTTTCTTATCTTTTGTTGCTGTGCTTTTGGTGTAAATGCTAAGGAACTATTGCCTAACACAGGATCCTGAAGATATTTCCCTATGTTTCCCTTTTGGAGTATGTCTTTGTTTCCTGGATGCTAAACAAACACTATTAAAGGGGTGGCTTAAAAAATGGTATATTATGCCTCACGGTTTTAAGACTGGCAGAAATCCAAAATCGAGGCATCAACAAAGTGATCCTTTCTTCCTTATGACTGTGGTGCTCTGAGTCTGGCTGCCAGTGATCCTTAATCCTAAGATTTTCTGTCACTTGGCAATGCATGTGGTCCTGACATTATCCTTTCTCCTGTGGGTTCCATTGGCTTTCAGGTTCTCTTGTGGAATTCTTTCTATGACTCAATTTCATTCTGCTTATGAAGGACTCCAGTAATTGGATTACAGCCCGACTGATTCAATTGACCACACTTTAACTAAAAGTAGCATCTTCAAAAGGTCCTTTAAAATGGTTCACCCCCACAGGAATAAGTTAGAATTAAGAACATGTTTTTACAATTTTGGAGGTTTCATTATACAGTTAGTAACAGACATTATAGATTTTGGTTCTTATATTTAGATATTTGATCCATTTCGAGTTTAGTTTTTCTGTTTATGGTGAGAGGTAAGGATCTGCGTTCATTCTTTTTCTTACAACTATCCAGTTTTCCCAACACAATTTCTTGATGAGATTATTCTTCATTGAACTGATTTGACATTCTTTTCAAAATACATTGGCCATTGACTTCAGGGCTTGTTTCTTAACTCCAAATTCAAATCCATTGTTCTGTATGTTGGTCTTGTGCTACTAACATGTTTTCATTACTACAGCTTTGTAAAAATTTTAAAATTGGAAAGTGTTATTGCTCCAAAATCCTGGTTTTTCTAAATGTTTTTGGCTATTAGAGCCTTTACCTTGCTATAGAAGTTTCTTGAGTAGCTTTTCTATTTCTGCAAAGATGGTTGTTGAATTTTTCTTGAGATTGTGTTGAATGTATAAATTGTTTTGTGTAGAATAACGTTGCAAAAATATTTAGGCTTCCAATCTAGGAACACAAATGTCCTTGCATTTTGTAGGTCTTCTTGATTACTGTCAACAGTGTTTTATAGTTTTCTGTGTGTTAGTTTCTTGCACCCTTGGCTAAATTTAATCCTAGATATTTGATTTTTTTTTCAATTGCTATTGTAATGGGAATTTTTTCTTGATTTCCTTTTAAGATTGTTCATTATTAATGTGTAGAAAATCACTGATTTTTCGTGTTGATCTTTTACTCTGCTACATTGTTGAATTAGTTTATTATCTCTTAGCTTTGCTGTAAATTTTTCTGAATTTTCTATCTATAGGACCATGTTATCTTCAAATAGTGAGTGTTTTACTTCTTTCTATCCAATTTAGATGCCTTTTATTTCTTTTTCTTTTCTACACTGTTTAAAACATTTTTACAAATTTGAATAACATTGGTGATGGTCACCATCCTTGATATGTTCCTGTTCTCAAGAGAAAGCTTTCTTACTTTCACTCTTAAATATGATATTACCTGTGGAATTTTTATGTATGACCTTTATCATTTTGAATTAATTCCCAATGTTTCCTAATTTTCTGAGTGCTTTTATCAAGAAATGTTTCTGAATTTTGTCAAATGACTTTCTTCAAATTTTGAGATGATCATGTGTGTGTATTCATGTGATTGCTTTGCTTCATTTTATTTCTATGCTGTATTACATTAATTGATTTTCATATATTGGACTAGCTTTTCATACCAGGATAATTCCCACTTGATCGTGGCATATGATTCCTTAAATATGCTCTTGGATTCTGTTTACTAGTATTTTGCTCAATATTTTTGCATCTTTATTCATAAAGGATATCAGCCCACAATTTTCTTGTGGTATCTTAAATTGTCTTTCGTATTAGGATGAGGCTAAGATCATAGAATAAATTAGAAAGTTTATCCTCTGACTCAAATTTTTGGAAGAATTAGAGCAGTATTGGTGATTTTGGAGTGTTGGTGAAATTCACTAGTGAACCAATCTGTTCCTGTGATTTTATTTTTTGGGAGGGTTTTGATTAATGATTTAATCTCTTTTGTTGTTATTGACCTGTTGCGATCATTTGCTTCTTCTTGAGTCATTATGGATAATTTATGTGTTTCTCGTAATTTTTCCATTTACTCTAATTAATACAACTTGTTGGGGTATGGTTGTTCATTAGCATCCACTTTTTATTTCTGTGAGGTTGGGCATAATGACTATTCTTTCTTTTCTAATTTTAATTATTTCTGTCTTATCTCTTTTTCTTTGCCAGTCTAACTAAAGTTTGTGGTTTATCTTAATCCATTCAAAGGAACAATTTTTTTTTAATTGATCCTCTCTCTTGTGTTTTTAATCTCTATTTTTACCTACTATAATCCTTCTTATTTTACTTCCATCCACTTTGCTTTATTTTGCTCTTCTATTGCCAGTACATCAATGTGTTTTTGTTCTTTTGTCTCATGACATTTTTATTGATGTTCTGGTTTTTATTTGTCCCATTTATTGTTTATGAGTGCATTTTTAATTTCCCCAATTTATTGAATTTTCCAATTACCCCACTGCTCCTGATTACTAGCATCATCCCAGTGTTGTCAGAGAAGATCCTTTGCTTGATTTCAATGCTATTAAATTTACTAAGACTTGTTTTCTGACCTAATTCATGGTCTTTTTGGAGAGTGACCCATGTGCATTAAAGAAGAATGTTTATTCTGCTTTTATGTGAAAAATGTTCTACATATATCTGTTAGCTCTAGTGAATTACAGAATTGTTCAGGTCTTCTATTTCCTTAGCAATCAATTGTCTATCTACCCATTATTCTACCCATTATTCTACCCATTACTATATGTAGTGTACTAAAGTCTTCTTTTATTAACATAGAACTATTTCTTCCTTCAATCTTTCAATATTTGCTGTATTAATTATGTGACCTACTCTTTTGGAGCATATAGATATGCTATAACTTCTTTTTGGATTGACCCCCTCATAAGTATATAGTTTACTCTTTTGTGCCTTTTAACAGTTCTGGGATCAAAGTCTATTTTAATTGATATTAGTATAGCTACCCCAGTTATCTTTGATTAATATTAGCATAGAGTATGTTTTCCATTTTTCACTTTCATACTACTTCTGTCTTTGAATTTAAGGCAAGTCTCTTGTAAACAGCATAAAGATGGGTTATATTTTGTCAATCATTGTGCCAATTTCTGCCTTTTGACTAGAGAGTTTAGTCTATTTACATTTAAAGTAGCTACTGAAAATGCAGTACTTTCTTCTTCCATTTTGCTATTTGGACTTTCTAAATCTTATACTTATTTTGTCCATCAATTCTCCCATTAATGAATACTTTCATATTTATTTTTTTTAGACTGCACCATTTTTAGTGCCTTCTCATTTTCTTCTGTATATTATAAACATTTACTTGTGATTTCCTTGGGGATTAAATGCAGCATTTTAAATCTGTACAATCTTATTTGATTTGAAACTTAACCTTAATAGTTTACATAAAATTGTTCCTATATACCACCCTCTAGCTCCCAAATTTTTGTTAAACTTCTTGCAAATTATAACTTCAAACAGTATATGTACTAAACCATATATTTGTTATTGCATAATAAATATTTGCTTTTTATAATCTGTAGAAATAAAATGAGGATTTGCATAAAAACATACAATAATATTAGGGTTTATAATTACCCATTTGGTTATATTTACCAGAATTCTTTATTCCTTTATAATGTTTTAAACCACTTTCTAGCATCCTTTCCTTTCATTCTGAAGAACTTTCTGTAGCATGCTTGTCAGGCAAGTCTAGTGATGATCTTCTACCTCAGCTTTTATTTATCTAGGAATGTCTTAATCTCACCCTCATTTTTAAGGCAGTCTTGCTGGATATAAAATTCTCTGTTGAAATTTGTTTTTATTCAGCATTTAAATATTTCATCCCACTACTTATTGCCTCCAAGGTTTTTGTGAGAAACTGACAGTTTTGTAGGAACTGATTTTCATATATGTGGTTTTTCTCTTGCATATTACAGAACTCTATCCTTGTCTTTGCACTCTATAGTTTGTCTACATTGTGTCGCCACACGGTTCTTTTAAATTTTATACTGTTTGGTGTTCATTTGGATCCCTGAATGTGTATCCAATTCTTTAAATTTGGCAAGCTTCCTGCCATTATTTCTTTGTATATTCCTCTAACCCATTTCTCTTTTTACTCTTCTTGGAATCCTATCATGCCCAAATTGATTTTCTTCAAGATGCCCCAAAGTTATCTTCTCTCCATTTTTCTTAACTTTTTTCTTATCCTGAGCTTGTATCCTGGCCTGAGAAATTTCCCTGTTGGAAGTGGTATGACTCTTCTATCTCTCTTAAGTAGACTTTCTTTCTCCCATTCAGAGTGCTTTAATATATGTCTTAAAGCCAGAAATCCTTTACCTCAGGTTGCTTAGAATTTATTGTTTATTAAATTGTTTTAACTGTCTGCAATCTTTTTTCTTCCTGTAGGGCATGTTCTGGAAGAGCAATATAGAGATGACTATTTATCTCAGACTTTCAGGCTACCACAGGGTAGACTGAAATGGACAAACCTATTCCTCAGTATGAACATAGGGTTTAATCTTCTCCCTCAAAAACAAGATCAGCGACATACAGTGGGAGTGCAGGTAGGTCTATACAATATGGGAGCGGGGCCACGGGAGAGGCCAGCTTTCTGCTAGCAGTATTAAGTTGTGTATTATTGATTTAGCACTCTACAGGTTATCTGGAGTTTTCAGGAAAATAGTTTGATTTTTGTTACTAGTGCTTCAAAGATTCTCTGGGCAGACAGAATACTGGAGTGTCTTTCACTGCCATCTAGGTTGCCAAGAGGGAATCATAATAACATTTGGTGCACTGAAATAATTTAAGGATGCAAATTTTATACCCCAGAGATATCAATAGAAATATTATGTAATGAAGTATTGGTTAAAGAATCCAACAGAAAAAATAAATTTATTATTAAATATTTTATGAAACAAAATAAGCCAGAGAGAAGAATCAGAATCTTTAAAATAATCACACATAAAATGAAAATAGCACATAAATAATGATTTTAAAAATGAGTGGAAAAGAAAAAAAAAACAATAAATTTAAAAAAAGTGCAGTAAACACACCAATTAAACAATACAGTAATTGATTATTTTAAAAAGTAAGACCCAGCCATACGAAGTCTACAATAAATATTTGAATAGTAAAAGAATGTAAAGGTTTTTACTTGTAAATATGAGCATATAAAAACTATTGTGCAATGTAGTACCATTAAAATAAGTAGATCTCAGTACTCTAGAGATATGAAAGATAGTTGTAAAATCAAAATAGACCAATTTTCCAGAAAATTATAAAATTTGTTAACAGTGTTTCAAGCCTTGTTAAACAAAATTTAACAGAATTAAAAGAAGGAAGAGCATTTAAAAAAAATAATGACATTGAATAATTGTCTGAGACAAAGTTTTAATTTTGTTGTGCATTGCCCAAACAAGTTTTCTTTCCTTTATGTTTTTCAATCCTAATCATCTGCCAGAATTATTTGACTATTAGAAATGATATATTGGAATCCCAACAATAAATATTCAGTAAAAAAAAGGCCATGATATTAGAAATCTTATCAATTATTATTATTCAACTTTTGCTTATATTATTTGAAAGTGAACTTAATGACTATACAAAACTGACTTCAATGCTGGGAAGAAAAACTCCCTCATGAAGATTTTGCAAGAAGTGACAAGACTCTATAGAGATGGTATTGCCGTAGAAAATCTCCATTAGTCTCTCCTTTGTCTTAAACCCCAAGGTTACTTATTGTAAAATAAATTGATGCTTGCTTTTTGATCTCCTAATTAACTTTTCTCAGTATCTTTGAATTTCTGATGAAGAGAAGAATTCTGCTTCCAAAAGTTCATCAAATATATAATGTATTATTTTGTAACTCCTTGATCTATACCATCGATGTCTCTCCAGAATTTCTACTGTAAACAGTTTTTCTCCTATGAGCTTCTTTTAAATCTACATGAAAATTGATTTTTGTATCATTAATTAAAGCAACATTCACAAGAAAGCATTTTACCTCCTTATATAGAGAGGAAGTAAGCTTTTAGATATTAAATTAATTATAAAACATTTACTCATGTCAGCACTTAAAGTTCTTCTCTCATGTTTATTTCAATATAAAAAGCCAATATGCTAAAATAATAAACAAAAATTGTCGTGACTGAACACAATATATCTGATGTGTAAGTGAATTAGGTAACACTGCCAAAACTGAATGGAGAAACTTCACCAAGTTTAATTTGTGATGCCTCAAAAATGCCCATTGTGCAGCTGATACATACTCCTACAAAGAAATCAGTTATGGAAAACCAGCCAATGAATAATACATGAAATTGTGCATTTTAAAAAGGTCTAAATAACATGGGTCAATGTGTATCACAAATATTTAAAAATAAAATTAAGAAGTTACTGAAAATGCTTTGTGATAAAAATTATGGAAACACATAAGTATATATGTATATATATAAATAAACATTTTTTGAACAAAGGGAAATATTTGGAATCAAATACATCTGTAGATTAACATTTATAAATGAGTTTCATTTTCTTCTTTGAATTTTGTTGTATTCTAATTTTTGTGTAATAAAAAATATTTACTTCTATGATAATTTCATATTTATAAACATAAAAAAAGTTTCACTGTGATTATAAAATTCTGTTTTATCCAAGGTGCTAGTCTTCTTGCCCTTCGGACATAGATTAATTATTTATTTAGAAATACCTTCACTTTTCCCAATTATCAAATAGAACATCTCAAAAGAATACAAAAATATTTGTCATTATGTGACTGCAAAGATAGAAGGAACTCTCTGATACAAATTTAAAATGGATAGTCCTTGGGAACATGCCAAGGAATTTTCTTTGGAAATTGGTACCATGGATAACTGAAAGGTTTATTATCAGCAGTCTTCAATATAAGAGGTGCTATCACATTGTCAGAGTGAATGGCAAGGAATATTCCATTCTGTTTCTATTCATACTATTCATAGTAGCTCCTGGTATACATATGAAACATAATTTCCAGGTGAACTTTTTATTTGTCCAGGAACTGAACAAAAACTTTAGGTTGATTTATTATATGTGAGAGTAAAACAAAATTGCATGCACAACAATATACATAATTTATCTCAAAGGAAGCAAAAGATATATCATAGAAATTTCGGAATTGCTTAAATGGTTTATGTATTTTACGTATAAGAAAATTTGAGGTAAACCAATTCTAGACCTGTGCCAAATGTTAAGTATTATTCTCAATGTTAGAGAGTTTTAATTTATCTCAAAAAATGGAAATATTTTTAGAAAAACATGCATACATATAGACTTATCATTTGGAAGTTACCTAAATCATGCCAGGATGTAAATAAAAAAGCAATGATAGAATTGATGGAATCTGAGTCATCAAGCACTATACACATATTGAAAATATAAATTAGGAAAAAAATTGATTTTAAAAAATAACATTAAAAATGTATGTTTTAAAAATTAATGTAATATGTGCTCTACAACATTAATATATGATCAGAAAAGGAGCCTAAGGCTTTAATATGTGATCTATCATTTTTGTTAAATAATACTGGATAGAAAGCACAGTAAATGATGCATTAAACCCTCTAATATTTCATAATATATATCTAACATTTTTATAAGTTTTTTTCTGTAATTAATTATAACAGGAATATAGTGTTATAAATATTTTCTCTGTACTCAAACAGTATTGGTAGAATCACAGAGCCAACAATATTAGAGAGAAAGTTGTGATTCTCAATACATTACTTAACTTTCTGTCTCCTTTTTATCTTTAACATGTACAATAGTACTACCTATGCTATAATATTTTCATCTGGGTAAATGTGTTAATAAAGAAAAATATTTATAATACTGCTAAATTCCTTTTAAATATGCAATATACATAAGCTTCTATTATATATTATACAAAAGATAATATGTACCTAATTTACATTTGGTACTCAAACTAAGATTTTTTAGTCATATTTTGAAAGCTACTGTTTAGTATGAATTTCTAGAAAAAACTGCAGTTTTTTCAAATACAAAATTTTCTAATTAAAAAAAACTTTAAAAATGTATTCATATGAGTATTACCTTTGATTTCTAAACAATTTGCAACAGTTGAACACTATGGGAAGTAGAAATAACACAAATGTAACTGACTTCTTCCTTATGGGATTGACAGTCTCTGGAAGGGATCCTGCGAATCCTCTGTATGCTGTTTCTCCTGATATACCTCATTACCGTGCTGGGAAATGCAGGGATGATACTGATAATTTGCCTGGATCTCCAGCTTCATACCCCTATGTATTTTTTCCTTAGTCACCTGTCATTCCTTGAGCTCAGTTATTCAATGGTCATCACACCTAAAACTGTAGAGAACCTACTGACTTCCACCAAGTATATTTCATTCACGGGCTGCTTCACCCAAATATATTATTGTATTCTTGGGTGTCACTGAATTTTTCCTCCTCTCTTCAATGGCCTGTGAGCTATCTGCAACCGTTTTCACTACCAGGTTTTCATGTCCATGAGAGTCTGTCATGCCCTCACCACTGGGTCATACATGATTGGGTTTACTAACTCCTTAGTCAATGTTCTTTGCATGAATAGTTTGAATTTCTGCAAATCCAATGTAATTTATCACTTTTTCTGTGACACAACCCTAATTTTTGCCCTGTCCTGCACTGACACTAGTGACACTGAAAAAATGATATTCATTTTTTTTGGTATAACTGTAATGGTTCTCTTATCACAATTTCTGTACCTTACCTATCAGTGCTGTCTACTATCTTGATAATTAATTCCATTTCAGGAAAGCTCAAAGCCTTCTCCACTTATGCCTCCCATCTCCTAGGAGAGACCATTTTTTACAGCACTACAGTTTTTACTTATTTAAAACCAAAGTAGTCCTACTCTTTCGGCAAGGATCAGGTGACCTCTGTGTTTTATACTATGGTGATCTCCATTCTGAATCTGCTCATTTATAGTCTAAGGAACAAAGAAGTGCAAAATGCTCTCATCAGAGTCATTCAGAAGAGACAGAACTCCAAGTATTGAAATGGCAGTAACACTGACCTTTCAAGGAAGTGTGCATGTTTACTTTTTCTCATGTTTGGAATTTATTTGTTTTGTATCTAAATAGAGTAACATCCTTTAATTAATTTGCATTTCTTTTGAGGTTTCTTTTATTTGTTCATACTTAATCTGCACTATTTACAAGAATATGCTGTAAGAAATCAATATAATAATTAGAAGCCATGAAATATGTGTTTGTTATGACAAGTAATGTATGAAAATAAATTTTGTTTTATATTTCAAATTGTATCATAGAATTCCCCATGCATGCTCGAATTTCAAGATAATTTTATTATGGAGAACACTTTCAGAAGTCCTTCCTTTTATTCTGCAGAGCAGAAATATAACATAGTAATAAATGGTTCTCCTTTGAATTAGATAATATAGGGTTTAATTTCTATATTTGCCTGGATTTTAGCTGTATATCTCTTAGTATGTCACTGGCCCTTTAAATCTAGATTCTTCAACTGTACAAGAAAAATATGTTTTATAAATATAGTTATAAATACAAAATCAGATAATGAATGGTAAAAATTATTGCTGTATACAAATAAATCTGGCCCCTATCTTCAGAATACTTATATTCTTGCAGAATTTTGAATACCCAATGCCTATTGTTATGAAAATATTCAATGGCGTTTTATAAATACATTTGGTTAAATTATTCATAAACAAAAAGCTAAAAAGGAATATTAGCACTTAAATATTTTGTCAGAGTACAGTAATTTATTCTGATAGAATTACATTATAGAAAAAAAATTGTAAGAGAACATTTAAGAAAATTTAGAAATTATTTAAAAATATTAAACAAAATAGAAATATCCTAACCATTTTTAGATTAATCTTATGTATGTGTCTGTAATATTACACATATATACTTTTTTTTTTCATTTGCTGATTTTTTTTGCAGGTTTTGGTGCCCACTCATCCTTAATATCTTTGGTAATTCCTCTGTCATTTAAAGTTGAGGGATGACTATATTTTTGGTTTATAAGTGAAATCAAGAATCTTATCATGCACAGTTTTAGGAGCTGAATTCATCAGGTTAAATATCTGCATGCTGTAGTATTTCTTTCATCTCCCTCTACTTGCTAATACATTTATAGTCCTGCCTTTCTGTGATATATCAACTAGCTTAGATAATTCACATTTATTTGTTTAAATTTTGTATGATTAAAAGTAATAATTTTCTTTTTCCTGATTTCTCTGTGATGACCTTTTAAAAGAAATGAATTCTTGAGATAACTTCTGTGTACATTTATTTATAAAATTGTAATAGAAAAAAAAACTGTACAGCTAAACATTGATCATGAATCCAAATTTTATTGCATCCCATAAATTTTAATCCATTAGGTTGATAAAATTTCCTTTTAAAAAGTCTTGGCACAATTGTGAGAACATGGCATAAGATTAGCAGATAATGCTCAGTTTTCTCACAAAAACAGTGGAGAAAGAGCCTACAGCTGCCAGAGGGACCTGCTTTGGGCATCAGTAGACCATGATAGTGCTTCACAGCATCCAGGAGTGTGAGGGACAGAGAGACAAAGAAGCTGAAAAAACAGAGTTATTAAATTTCCCAGCCATTGAGAAGGGCTCCATCCCCACCCCAAGATATTCATCAGTGGTAAAACCCAAGGCACGTTGAAGCTGACTGAGAGGGTAGCAAACGTTGTCCTCCCTGCCAGCTGTTAAAGGGGAAAAGGAAGGGGGAGTGGTGGGTCTTTCTTTCAGTGAATTCACCCAGCAAAGCTCACTTTGAATCTCAGTTCTTGCCTGATGAAAACAAAGGACTAACTAGACTGTGAAAATGTGTGCCAAAAAGTGCCATCTGCTGGCCAGTCTGGAAATGATATGGATAGAAACTTTTTTGAGTGATGGTGACCCAACCACTGGGGAAAAATCTGCACCACATTAGTGAGTCTCTGGCATAGTTTTTGGTGACTTAAGGTGGGCAATATTTAAAGATTTAGGATAAGTTGAACCAAATGTCAAAGAACTGTGAAAAAAAAAATCATAATAGGCAAGAGAGAGAATTCTCCATTATAGTAAATTCGCCAACATATCAGATGCCTAGACATCAGCAAAAAATTACTAGCCATACTAGGAAACAGGAAGAAATGGCCCAGCCAAAGAAAAAAAAACAAATATCGTGAAATGATTCAGGATTTAAGAAAATTAATCAATGATAACCACATAAGTTTCCAAAAATCAATTTAAAGAATTTAAGGAAAATATGATTAAAGAGAAAAAGGATAATAAGAAGACACTGGGTTAGCATAAAATACAATTAGAAAGTTTTCAAAGAAAAGTAGCAGACCTTATGGAAATTAAAGACATGATGAATGAGATTAAAAATACATTAGAGGTACATAAGAGCAGATTTGAATTGCTTGAATACAGAATTAGTGATTTCGAAGACAAAACATCTGAACTGGAAAAGACAGGAGAATGGAAAAGAGAAGAGAATGGAAAAAAGAAAGTGTTTCAGGGAATTGAATGGCACCACGATACACAAAAACATACACATTATTGGCATTTCAGAAGGAGAAGAAAATGGAAAAAAGGACAGATAGAATATTTGAGAAAATAATAACTGAAAACTTCTGGGCCTGTATGAAAGACATAAATAAAAATGTCCAAGAAGGACAATGCAGTCCAAACAGATAAACACGATTAGACTTACCCAGAGGCACCTACTATTCAGAATGAAAATATCAGTGATAATGAGATTTTGAAAGCAGCAAGAGAAAAGCAAAGTATCACATACAAGGGGAATTCTATAAGATTAAGTGCTGACCTCCCATGAGAAACCATGGAGGAGAGAAGAAAGTGGTATGATGTATTTAACATATTGAAAGAGAAAAACTGCCAGCTAAGAATTCTGTATCTGACAAAGCTGTCTTTCAAATATAAAGAGGAGTTCAAAGCCTTCACAGAGAAACAAAACTGATAGAATATGTTACAAAAACACCAGTATTACAAGATTTACTAAGAGAAGTGCTGCAGCCTGAAGGGAAAAACCAAGGCCAAGAGACTTAGAGAAGAGTGTAGAAATGAATAATATTAGAAAGGATGAAAAAAAAAAGACTATAGTATGAATCAACTGAAAGCCAAAGCTCAAACTGAATGAAGTAAATAATGCCTTTACAGTTATAACATTGAATGTTAATGGCTTGAACTCCCCAATCAAAAGATACAGACTAAAAGAATGGATTTAAAAATATGACCCTTCTATATGTTGTCTACAAGAGACTCTCCTCAGATATGAGGACACGACCAGGTTAAAAGTGAAAGGTTGGAGAAAGTTATTCCATGCAAATAGTAACCAAGAAAGAGCTGAAGTAGCAATACTAATATTGGACAAAAGAGATTCCAAATGAAAAACTGGTATAAAGGATGAAGAAGGTCATTATACATTAATAAAAGGGGCAATTCAACAAGAAGAAATAATTATTTTAAATATCAATGCACTAACTTCAGTGCCCCAAGATACTCGAGGCACACACTGGCAAAGTTGAATGGAGAAATAAATATCTCTATAATAGTAGTCGGAGACTTCAATACACCACTCTCAGTAGTAGATAGAATATCTGGACAGAAGATAAATAAAGAAATAGAGAACTTGAATAATGTGATAAATGAACGGACCTAACAGACATTTATAAAACATTGTACCCTGAAACTGCAAGATATACATTCTTTTCAAGTGCTCATGGATCTTTCTCCAAGATAGACCATATGTTAGGTCACAAGACAAGTCTCAACAAATTTAAAAAGATTGAAATTACACAAAACACTTTCTCTGATCATAATGGAATGAAGTTGGAAACCAATAATGGACAGAAAAGGGAAAATTCATAAATATATGTAGATAAACAAGATACTCTTAAACAACCAGTGGGTAAAAGAAGAAATTCCAACAGAATTCAGGAAATATATTGAGATAAATGAAAATGAAAACACAACATATCAAAATCTATGGGATTCCATATAGGAAATGCTGAGAAGGAAATTTATAGCCCTCAATGCTTACATTAAAAAAGAAGAAAGAGCTAAAATAGATGATCTAAGTGCACACCAGGAAGAAGTAGAAAAAGAGGAGCAAACTAATCCCAAACCAAACTGAAGGAGACAATAGTGAAGATCAGAGTGGAAATAAATGAAATTGAGAACAACAACCACCACCACCACCACAACAAAAAAATCATAGAGAGAATCAACAAAACCAAAAGTTGGTTCTTTGAGAAGATCAACAAAATCGACAAATCTTTAGCTAGACTGACAAAGAAAAAAAGAGAGAAAACATAAATAAAATCAGAAATGAGAGGAGAGACATTCCAACTGAGCCCATAGAAATAAGAGAGATTATAAGAGGATACTATGAACAACTGTATGCCAAAAGACTAGAAAATGTAGATGAGATGGAAAAAACCTGGAAATGTATGAGCCACTGTAGCACTTTGGCATTATTTATGAATTCCAAAGACAAATATTGGATTATGTCTGTTAATTGGTCTGTTCCTCTGGGTATATTTGATTACATTGAATTTAGAAGTTTCATTCTTATTTGATTAAATTTTGATTAAGGTTTTGATTGGGCCACATAAATAGGACATTGAGTTGCCATCTCCTTGTTGGACAGGGAGTCACAGAGAAAATGACATGGAAGAGAAAGTTGGAGTTTTGAGCTGGATTCCCAGGAAGTAAACATGCAGGAGAAGACCAAAGAAGCAGATACATGAGGAAGCAGAGAAGGCTCCATTAGATGTGGTAGAGGCCCGAGAAGAGAGATGAGCTGTTTGCCTGAAAGTTTACAGGTGACCTTGTGGAGAGTTCAGAACAGCTGAGCCCAGAGAGAAATGATACCCAGGAGAGAGAAAAGACTTCTCCCAGCCTACAGTTGATAGTGGAAGAAGCTGGGTCTATGGAGCTTTAAGAGGAAGAGGGATGCTGAACCCTTGCAGAGGTTGGCAGCCATCTTGCTCCAACACTTGGCAAAAGACTTTGGTGAGAGAAGTAACTTACACATTAAGGCCTGGTAACTGGAAGCTTCCACCCCAAATAAATACCTATTATAGAAGCCAATAAATTTCTGGTATTTTGCATCATAAACACTTGAGATGACTAATACAGAATTCAGTACCAGAGAAAGGGGAAGTGCTTTTGCAAAATGCTGGAATGGTTTCATAAATGGGTAAGGAGAATTTTTTGGATGAATTGTGAGATGTTTGATAGAAAATGCCAGAGAGTGCTTTGAACAGACTTTTTATTATGCCTTAGAAGTAAATGATGAAACTATTATTGGAAACTGAAGGAAAGGCAATCCACATGTATTAGTCAGCCAAAGGGGTGCTAATGTGAAATACCAAAAATGGACTGGTCTTTATAAAGGGTATTTATTTGGGGTAGAAGTCCAGTTACCAGGCCATAAAGCATAAGTTTCTTCCCTCGCCAAAGTCCATTTTCATGTGTTGGAGCAAGACAGCTGCCGATATTTGCCCAGGGTTCAGGCTTCTTGGGTTCCTCTCTTCCTGGGGCTGCGTTTCTCTCTGGGTTTAGCTACTGTTTCCTCCACAAGGTCAGCTGTATGCGAACAGATGAATGGTTCGCTTCTCTTCTCCTGGGGCCTTCTTTCCAACATCAAAGCTGCTTCTCAAAGACTGCTTCTCAAAACAGTTCTTGCCATGGATTTTATATTTGATTCCCCACCCACCAAGGGGTGGGGCTCAATGCCCTAATTATAACCTAATCATGTCCTGATTAACAGATCATTTTACAAGCATGATCTACTTATATTTTTGGAATTAATTATTACATCAAATTGGCCAGCGGTTACACCACATTTCAAAGTTGCAGAGAACTGCAAGATTGACTCCTGAAGTTTTATGGAAGTCAGAATTTGAAAAAAGGTAAGCCTGAGAATTTATCTCAGAACTTTTCAAATTAAACTCTGAGAATGCAATTGGCTTCTACTTGCAGCTTATAACAAAATTTTAGATGACAGAAATAATCTGAGGACTGGTCTTTTGGCCACAAAGTAACCAGAAACTGATTCTGGAAATTCCAAGCCTCTGGAAATAAAGCCCCCCAGATGATAGTGCCCCACTTGAGGGATTAACTAAATTTGGAACCTGTAAATTAGGATTAGAAATGCAGTTATCTAGGAAAGACCTGGGGAAAGCCTTACTGTATAATGGCTTGGAACCCTGTTATCTGCATGCTAAACCAACCAGCTTTTTGAGAAAGCTGCACAAACAAAACCACTGTCAGCTTGGACTAAAAGGGACATGAAAGGAAGAGATTGAAGGGGAAATGACTTCAAGAGGAAAACCATGGAAACTAGGATCTGAAATTAAAACATCTCTGGGCCAAGAGAGGAACCCCACCCATATGTACAGAAAAGGAGAGTTTGCCCCAGCAGTTGAAGAGGGTGGATATTCCCACCCAATATTCAGGGAGAGTTTTTCAATCCGAGGGTACATGGAGGTGCAGCACTTTCCCTGGGGATTAGGAAGGTTGAGGTTGATGCCCCATAGTTTTTAGAGGTGGGCCTGTACCCCATGGATTAGGGAATGCCATGTCGCCAACTTGTTCCTCTGAGAGGGTTTAGCCTGTATGTCAATTGTTGGGGGGGGGTGGGGATGTTGTCTTTACTTCACTCTACTAGGGGAGTTAAGGCTCTAATCCAAAGAGTGGGTAAATTGTGGCCATCTCCCCAATGTTCTGTAGGGTGAGGTCCGGAGATTGGTCAACACCCAGTTGCTTGATGAGGCTGAAACCAAGAAAATGGACATTGGGCAAGCATGTGGAAAGGGTGTCCCCAGGAAGAAGACACCATCATCTTAAGAATGACTTTCAGATTTAGAAATCTAATGAAGTATGCCCTGAAAGTTAAATGAAATGTTCTGGACCCATAAATCATGTTTCCCTTCCAATGTCTCCTTATTGTAATGAAAATATTTATCCTTTGTCTGTCCATTTGTATTTTGACATAGACACAGATTTCCCATCAGAAACCATGGAGGTGAGAAGACAGTACTATGATACAATTGGGATACTGAAAGAGAAAAACTTCCAGCAAATAATTCTTTATCCAGAAAAACTGTCCTTCACAAAGGAAGGTGAGTATAAACTATTCACAATACACAGAAACTAAGAATAGATCTTTGCAGGAAATATTAAAGGAAGCCTTAGAGCCTGAAAGAAAAAGGCAGGAGAGAGAGGCTTGGAGAAGTGTATAGAAGAACGAATTCCAGAATGGATAACCAAAAGAGAAAAAAGACAGACAAAATATGGTGAAATATGAAAACCAAAGAATAAAATGGTGGAAGTAAATAATGCATTTATATAATATAATTGAATATGAATGACTTAAACTCTCCAATCAAAAGATATAGGCTGACAGAAAGGATAGCAAAACATGAGCCATCCATATGCTGCTTACAAGAGACTCAGCTTAGACCTAGGGATACAAACTGGCTGAAAGTGAAAGATTGGAGAAAGATACTCGAAGCAAATAGTAACCAAAAAAGGGCAGAGGTAGTTATAAGAATATTGGGAAAAAACAGACATTAAATGCAAAATAGTTATAAGAGATTCAGAGGCCATTATATATTTTTTAAAAAGAGACAATCTTCCAGGAAGAAATAACAATCATAAATATTTATGCACATAACCAGGTTGCCCCTAAATAGACGAGACAATCTCTGACAAAATTGAAGTGAGAAATAGACAACTCTACAATAATCATTGGAGACCAACACACCACTTAACTCATTAGACAGAACAGCTAGAGAGAAGATCAACAAGGACAGAGAACTTGAACAACAGGATAAATGAGTTAGACCTAACAGACATATACAGAATGTTGCATCCAAACTCCGCAGGTTATAAATTCTTCTCAAGTGCCCATGGATCTTTCTCCGAGATAGACCACGTGTTAGGGCACATTGCACCTCTCAATAAATATAAAATGATTCAAATTACACAAACCACATCTCAGTTCATAATGGAATGAAACTGGAAATAAATCATGTACAGGAAAGAGGTAAATCCACAAATGTGTGGAGGCTAAATAGCACACTCCTAAATAATCAGTGGGTCAAAGAAAAAAATTGCAAGTAAAATCATTAAACAATGAGAAAAATGAAAATGAGAACACAACTTATCAAAACTTATGGTATACAGAAAAGGCAATTTTGAGAGGGAAATTATAGCCCTAAATGCATATTGTAAAAAAGAAGAAAGATCTAAACACAAAGATTTAACTGAACAACTAGAGAATCTAGAAACAGATCAGCAAATGAACCACAAAGCAAGCAGATAGAAATACAATAACGATTAGAGCAGAAATAAATGAAATTGAGAAAAAAAAAAAGAGAAAATCAATAAATCCAAAAGCTAGTTCTTTGAGAAAAATCAATGAAATTGACAAACCCATAGCTATACTAATGAAAAAAGAGAGGTGATTCAAATTAATACAATCAGAAATGAAAAGGTGGAAGTTACAACTGACCCCACAGAAATAAAAAAGGATCATAAGAGGATATTATGTGAAACTGTATGCCAAAAATTAGACAACATAGATGAAATGGGCAAATTCTTAGAAATGCACACCTAATCTATACTGACACTACAAGAAATACAAGAACTTAAGAAGCCAATCACATTTAAAGAGATTGGAGTAGACATCAAAAACCTCTCAAGAAAGAAAGTCCATGACCAGAATTCACAGGTGAATTCACAGGTGAATTCTAATACCAAGCATTTCAAAAAGAATTAACACCAATCCTTTATAAACTCTTACAAAAAATTGAAAAGGAGGGATAATTTCCTAAGACATTTCATGAAGCCAAAATCACCCTATTGCCAAAGCCAGGTAAAGACCACAAGAAAAGATAATTACAGACCAATCTCTCTAATGAACATAGATGCAAAAAATTCTCCAAAAAAATACTTGCAAATAAAATCGAAGATAATATCAAAAGACTTATAAATCATGAGCAGTTAAGATTTATCCTGGTATGAAAAGCTGGTTCAAGATAAAAAAATGTAATACACCATATTATTACATTGAAGGAACAAACAAACAAACATGATCATGTCAATTGATGCAGAAAAACCATTCGACAAAATCCATCATCCTTTATTGATAAAAACACTTCAAAAGATAGGAATAGATTCCTCAATATGATAAAAGACATGTATAAAAAACCCACAGCCAATGGGGTGTGGTTTAAAGATTGAAAGCTTTTCCTTTAAGATTGGGAACAATACAAGGATGACCAATGTCACCATTGTTATTCAACATTGTACTAAAAATTCTAGCCAGAGCAATTAGGGGGAAAAATGGCATCTAAATATGAAAAGAGGAATTAAACCTCTCAGTATTTGCAGATGAAATGATAGCATATTTAGAAAATTCTGAAATGTCTACAACAAAGCTTCTTGAGCTAAAAAATGAGTTCAGCAAAGTGGCAGGATAAAAGATCAACATGCAAAAATCAGTAATGTTTTTGTACACTAGTATTGAACAAGCTAAGTAAGATATCAGAAGGAAAAATCAATTTACAATAGCAACAAAAAGATTCAATTAATTAGGAATGAATTTACCAAAGAAATAAAGATCTATATGCAGAAAACTATGAAACAATGCAAAATAGAAATCAGTGAAGATCTAAGACATTATGTGTTCAAGGAATGTAAGATTAAATTTCATGAAGACATCAACCCTAACCAAACTACTTTATAAATTCAATGCAATACCAATCAAAATTCCAACAGGTTGGGCACTCACCTCACATACGTGAAGTCCTGGATTTGGTTCCTGGTGACTCCTGGAGAAGGTAAGTAAACAATGAGCAGACAGACAAGAGAACCATCTAAAGTAAAATAAATAAATCTTCAAAAAGAATGAAAGAAAGAAAGAAAAAAAAAAAGAAATCTGAAAGCATATTCTTCAAGAAGAAAGAAAATGATCCCAGGTGGAAGATTCAAGATTCAGGGTTGATTGAGAAAAATAAATGTGAAAAACAAAATATTCCAATAGGCTACTTTATAGAAATAGAAATGGCAATCACCAAATTCATTTGGAAGAGAAAGTGCACCTAAATATCCAAAAGCATTGTAAAAATGAGGAGCAATATAGAAGGAATTTCACTGCCTATGTTTGTATCATATTACAAAGCTACAGTGTTCAAAATAGCATGGTGGGGCTTTGTCACAGTGGGTGGAAATTCACACAATAACCAAAAAATATCAAATTTCCATCTGAGGGAGATGTACCACATTCTCTAATGGAACAACAAGAATGCCTTAAGTAAAAGAACAATGACTTATGTAGGAGGATGGTCCATTGAAGGACTCTTGATATTGATGACTATGCTCATGAGCCTTTGCTCTTGAAATTGAAACTTAGCCTAGTGATTTAGGGTGCCTAAAAATTATATATGGGGAGTCTCCTTGTTGCTCAAATGTGGTGTCTCTCTAAACCAAAATCAGCATATAAAAGCAATAACTTCCCCCAGGTTGGGATAAAATTCCCAGGGATGAATCTCCTTGGCACTGAGGTATTGCTACCGAGTATCCACAGCAATTCATCGGAAAATTAAAAAAAAATAAAAATAAAAACAAAACAAAAACATTTTGACCAAAAGGGGGAAAAGCTAAAGTCAAATGAGTTTGTATGGCTAAGAGAATTCAAAGTGAGTCGGGAGCCATTCCAGAGTTAGTGCTTATGCACATCTCAACAGGATTTCATTGACAGCCAAAGTACATAAGACACAAAATAGTGAAGTTCCTCAAGGATATGGAGACATCCAGACACTATAGTCAGGGCAGACAGCTCAGGAATTTTGCCCCTTCTCAGTGGGCCCTAATCTGTTATTTATACTCCCCAGTGTGACTGAGTTAGACTTATATCTTTGGGCTGTCCATGTGCCAGTTGAGCCCTGAAACTCGATGGAGTTACAACACTTACTCTCCAGTTCAATGGACTCACCTAGGAAAACTAATGGGGAGGAGATGATGGACAAACAACATACCAAGGAACCGAGAGTGCCTACAACTGCAATCAAGAGAGTCCCATCTATTGGATGTATGGGATTGAAGGCCCCCTCAATTAATGGTGAGTGGGCATCACCAACCTATAGTCCTCAAGATTGGGAATTGAACTATAGACTAAGATAAACTTACTAGTGTTCTACTATAGGCTACTGGTGATTTTAGCAATACAAATTTGGATATCCAAGCCCTTTTCTATGGGATTTACTGTTGCCTAAACCTTCAAGACGATTACACCCTATGCTTGACATTATTTTCTTTGCTGATGGAGATAAGTGGGGAATGGTAAAATACACTCCCCACTGTTTCCTTAAGTCTCGCCCCATAACTTTACTGCTATATCCAAGAAATAAGGTTGAATAATTCCAGTTTGGCCATCTGTTCCTTCACAAGGAAGAATAGTTTGGCTCTGATGCACAGCATCGACCTTACCAATTCCTTGCATAGGAAATTATAATTTTACCAAATGCCAGAAATACAATGGCATTTCTTCCATAAATGAACCATGGATGTTCTGGGGTTAGGGAGAGGGGGGAAAACAGGTGAAATAAGGGGGCATTTTTAGGACTTGGCAATCATATGAATGACATTACAATGAAAGATACAGGCCATTATATATCCCGCCATAACAGAGTCGAATGGAAAAGAGTGTAATCTACAATGTAAACTACACTCCATGCTTAGTGCCAATGCTTGAAAATGTGTTTAACAATGGCAATGAATGTACCACACTGATAAAAAATGTTGCTAATGTGGGAAAATGTGGGAGGTGTGTGGAGCGGGACATATGGGAAACCCCTATATTTTCTCTGTAACATTTATGTAATTGAAGTATTGAAATATCTTTTTTAAAAAGGGGTGTGGGAGCGGGAAACGTAACTGTAAACAAACAAACAAACAAACAAAAAGCCCAACATCGATTTAGCATAAAGATAGACACATCCATCAGTGGAATCGAATTGAAAGCCCAGAAGTGAATCCTCACTTTAATGGCCAACTGCTTTTTGACAAACTTACCAATTCAGTGTTAATGGGAGAAACTGTTTCTTCAACAAATGGTGCTGGGAGAACTGGATATCTGTAACCAAAAGAATGAAAGAGAACCCCTATCTCACTCCCTATACAAGAATCAATTCAAAGTGGATCGAAGACCTAAATATAAAAGCCAGTCCCATAAAACTGCCACAAGAAAATGTAGGCAAACATCTTAAAGATCTTGTAGTGGGTGGTGGTTTCTTGGACCTGACACCCAAAGTATACACAACAAAGAAAAAAAAATAGATAAATGGGACCTCGTCAAAATTAAACACTTTTGCATCTCACAAGAGGTTGTCAAATGGTAAAAAACCAGCCAACTCAATGGGAGAAAATATTTGGAAATCACATGTCCAATAAGTATTTAATATCCATGATATACAAAGAGATGTTATAATTCAATAATAAAAAAACAAATGATCAGATTAAAAATTGGCAAAAGTCTTGAAAAGACATTTGTCCAAAGAAGAAATACAAATGACAAAAAAAAAAAAAAACAAACATGAAAAATGTTCAACATCACTAAAGATTAGGGAAATGCAAATCAAAACTCTAATGAGGTATCATTTCACACCTATGAGAATGTCCACTATTAAAAAGACAGAGAACTACAAGTGTTGGAATGGAGGTGGAGAGATAGGAACACTTATACACTGCTGGAGGGAATGCAGAGTAGAACAGCCACTGTGAAGGACTGTTTGGGATTTCCTAAATAATTTGAACACAGATTTGCCATGTGACCCTGCAATACCACTCCTGGGTATATACCCAGAAGAACTGAGAGCAGTGACAAGAATAGACATCTACACATCTACGCAGCATTATTCAAAGATTGCCAAAAGTTGGAAACACCCTAGATGTCCTTCAACTGATGAATGAATAAAAAACAAACAAACAAACAATTGTGGTGCAGTAACATGATGGAATATTGTTCAGTGGTAAGAAGAAATGAAGTCATAAAGCATATGACAATATGGATGAACCTGGAGGACATTATGTTGAGTGAAGGAAGCCAGACACAAAACAACTAATAAAGTATGATTGCATTACTATGAACAATATTTTTTAACATATTGTAACATATTTATATAAAATTTAAATTTAAATAAATTTATAAAGGTGAAATTTGATTTGTGTTCATGAGGGCTAGAGGGAAAGCATGCTAAAATGTGTGGAGTTTTCCTTTTTGCAGTAATGAAATAATTCTAAATATTTTTGTGATGATGAATGCACAATATTTTGATTATCTTAAAAGACACTGAGTTTGGCAGTTCCTCATAAAACTATAGAACTTCCATATGATTGACCAATTCCACTGCTGGGTATATACCCAGAAGAATTGAAAGCAACGACACCAACAGATATATGAACACCAGTGTTCATGATAGCATTATTCACTATTATCAGAAGTTGAAATCAACCCAAATGCCAATCAACAGATGAATGGATAAACAAAATTTGGTACATACATACAATGGAATATTATTCAACCCTAAGAAGGAATACAGTACTAACACAAGGGAAGACATGGATAAGTATTGAGCACCTTATGCCAAGGGAAGCAAGCCAGTCATCGAAGGACGAATATTACAGGACCATACTGATCTGAATTAAGCAAATTGAGCAGTCTCAGAGAGCTATAGTCTGGAAGATAGTTTTACACGACACAGAAAGTGAGAAGAAGGTTATGAGCCAATGTCCATATGGGTGTATTATATGATAAGGTGGAAGTGTGTAGTTGGGTATTGAAGGGATATGACAGGAGGGTAATGATACTATTGGGTTGGGTGGTGTACGTTTGACAAGTGGGTAGAATGGGGAGGGTGGGTTGTATGGTCCATGGAACTGGGAGGAGGGTTAGGGGAAGGACCAGGTGAACACTGGGGACTGGCAGGTATGCAGTGGAAAGTACAAAATTGGAAATGCCCTTAAGGCAGTATGACAAGAAAAGGTTACTGGTTTAGGGTGTTGGATGCGGGGGGATTTGGGATAGGGAACACCTGGGGCAGTTTCTAGGGAGTGTTCAAATGATCATTTTGTCATAATGTGTTGTACCAGTGGGTGGAGACCCACATAAAGAGCTGGACTCCCATTCTGGGGAGGACCAATGTGTTCTCAAGCAGAAGGCCAGGATTCTCCTGAGAGCATAGGCAGAGCACAAACTAGTGTGTCAAGACCTCAGTGTTGTTGCAAGTAACTATGAATCGTGTCATCCAAGGATTGAAGTCAGGTGGTTACAATGGGCACTGAGGAAAGGGGATGGGAGGAATAGAACAGATGGAACAGGGGGTCTTTAGTGGATAATGGAAGTGTTCTACAAGATCTTCCAATGTTAAATGTCATCAAAATTTATTAAAATGTACAGTTTAAAATGTAAAGCATAATGTAGACCATTGACCATGATTAGTAGCTATGTTTCACTATTTGTATATCAGTTGTAACAAATGTACAATCCACATATAAAAAGGTATAAACATGGGAAGGAGGAAAATGGGGAAGATGTTGTGTATATGGGAGTCTTCTGCATTCTGTTTGTGACTTTACTGTCACCTAAAAGTTCTTTGAAAAAAAATGTAAGACCCTGGGAAATAAATGGAAGAAAATATCATTGTACATACAGGAGAAGAGATATTACAGTGATGATAGTCAAAATGTCAAAAAAATTGTTTTAAATATTTTTCATTATTCTTTAATATCCAATCTTTAAATTTTATTTTCAATTTTCCTTAAATATGATTTATTTTAATCCTTATATTTAAACCTACGATTATTATTTCGTTTTCATACTAATTGTACTTGGCTATTTTATTGGCTTCAGTTTTGAAGAAGTTTTAGATCCCATAAGGGTTACAACTGGGGCAGGGGAGGATCACTGGTGTGGGGTGTCAGTGATGGGGATACATGGAAAGAAGTTCACCTATACATACATATAAGGTATATAAATGTGTTCAAATGTTCATGGGGCATTGTAACAGTGGGTGTAGATTCACACCATAACTGAGAGAATATTGAATTCCCATCCTGGAGAGCTCTTTCACATTCTCTAATGTAGCAGCAACTGTCTCCCAAATGCAGGGGCAATGACTGGTGAAAGAACGTGGTCCATTTATGGGACCTTTATATTGATGACTATGCTTGTGAGCCTTTGCTCTTGAAATGGAAACTTAGCCTAATGTTGTGGGGTACCTAAGAGTTGGCTCCTGAGAGCCTCCTAGCTGCTCAAATGTAGCCTCTCTCTAAGCCAAACTCAGCGTATATATTCATTACCTTCCCCTCAGTGTGGGACATGACTCCTGGGGATAATCCTCCCTGGTATCAAGGGATTACTGCCAAACAACAACTAGCCATGCAACTGAAAAAAGATCTTGAATAAAAGGGGGAAAAGGTAAAGACAAATGAGTTTATATATCTAAGAGACTTCAAAGTCAGTCGGGAGGTCATCCCAGAGGTAACCCTTATACACATCTCAGTAGGATCTCATAGACAGCCAAAGTGGATACTACCTCAAAGAGTGGAGGTCCTGAGGGCTCTGGAAACATCTAGATCCTATGGTCAAGGCAGATTTCTCCAGAGTTTGGTGCCTTGCCAGTGGGCCCTACTTTGGAGTTTGTGCTCCTGAGAGTGACAGAGTTGGACTCAGTTATGTTTCCCTACACATGGCTGATCTGTACCTTCTATTTGCACCTATATTTGGTGCTGGATTTGGTAAGTGTATGTCCAAGATATTTGAATCTTTAGGATGTCCATTTGCCACCTGGGCCCTGAGTGTCAGCAGAGTTTCAACACCTACTCTCCAGTTCATTGGACTCACCCAGGATAACTAACAAAGATATGAGGATTGACAACCACCATACCAAGGAAATGAGAGAGCCTACATCTGCAATCAAAATAATCCCATCCATCAGCTGTATGGGATTGACATCCCCTCTCAATTAGAGGTAGAGTGGACATCACCATCCCAGAGTCCTCAGGATTGGGGAAGGATCTATGGACTAGAGTAGACTTACTGATGTTCTATAATACAATTGCTGTGATTCTAGCAATGGAAGAAATTACAGCAATGATGTGGAGGCAGTGGCCACTGCAGTCTATGGGGGCAGGGGGAGGGAAAGACAGGTGAAATGCAGGGTCCTTTGGGGGACTTGGAAATCATCTTGAATGGCATTACAATGACCGATATAGGCTATTATATATTTTCCCATAGTCTGCAGAATTTTGTGGGAAAGAGTGTAAACTACAATGTGAACTGTGGTTCATGCTCAATGGCAATGCCCCAGGATGCATTTATTAATTGCAGTGAATGTGCCACACTAAAGAAGGATGTCGTTTATATGGGAGGGTGTGGGAGGTGTGATTGTACACTTAGGATGATTTGTATGCTTTATTAACATGTATAAATAACATTTTTTGCTGAAAAGAATGGGGCATATAGGAATCCCTATATTTCTTTGTGTAACATTTGTATAATCTAAATATCTTCAAAAAAATAAAAAAATACTATATTTAAATAAATAAAATAAAAGGCACTGATTATACACTTTAGATAGATCACATGGTATGTGAATATATCTCAATAAAACTGCTCAATAAATAAAGAAATAATTGTGCAAGAATAGCCAGAAATAGCAACTCTGCACAGCAGGGTAAACCTAGAGAGATTGAGAGGTGGAGGGTTTTGTTGTTTGTCTATTTTTTGTTTATTAGTATTCTTATTGAAATAATGACAGTGCTCTAATAATGATCAAAGTAATGAATGCACAACTATGTGATTATACCAATTAACATTGATTGTACACTTTGGATGATTTGTATGCTTTATTAACATGTATAAATAACATTTTTTGCTGAAAAGAAAAATATGTATTTTTCATTTTCCATATATTTCACTATTTTTCTTAAAACTTTTACAATGTTTAAGAGGTATGCTTTTGGTATTCAGGTGATTTATATTCTTTTATTTTGGATTAATGTTTTCTTTGTAGAAATATAATTGATTATTTTCCTAAATTATTTTTTAATATTTAAAAATCGATTTCAACATGTGTTTTAAAAGTAAGGTGTTTAACCACTTTTCATCTCTGTTCATTAATTTGATCAAATATTAAATATTAAAATGTGTATTATTTTTCTACATCTTAAATTTATATGAAAAAAATTATTAAATGTAATATCCATGTATATTATTGTATTACGGCATTTTGCCTTGAAATCTTTGTTGCCTAGAATCTATTTATTGCAATTCCTCTTTGTCTTATTTGTAGTTAGAGGTGTCTGACAAGCATTTATTTTCTAATAATATAGTTTTTTGGCTGACCTCTCATCTTGTCATGTATTTCATCTTTTCTTATATTTATAGTCTTTTTACATTTTCTCATCTTTCTTATACACTGTGTTGGCCTTGCTTTCATTTATGCACATTTCTATGATTTATAAAATGTATTCTTTTGCTTTGTGCTTGTAACGATGGTCAACAGATTCTCTAAATTTCCAGACAAGTATATGTTTAGAAATGTTTCTGTTTTAGTTAAATTTGGACTACCCATTCTCTTGTAATATAATCTTTAAGGCATTTGTGATGTTATTAAATAAAAATAATTTAAAACTTTGTACAATAAAACATTAGACTATTTATATTGTCCATCTCATCACTATTTTTTCAGTACATCTCATATTTTAAGTAAGATATATTTTGAAGTGTTTTTAACATAAAATCCTTTTGTTCATTAGTATTGTGTGTTTATTGTAAAAGCTGAACTCTTTAAATAATGATAAAAAAAAATTACACTTGGAAAGAGGACAACAAAATATTAAAAATAGTTTTTGTTTTTGAAAGATAGTTGTTATATAATAATCGTATAAAATTTATTGTATTTTGAGTACCTATTGTGTGTCATACAATATTCAAGGAATTTTAAATCCATAAAAAACATTGTTTATGTTCACAAGATAATTCTGAAGTGCTATTTTAGTTTGCTAAATGCTGACAATGCAAAAATATCAGAAATGGAATGACTTTTATAATGGGAACTTAATAGGATAAAAGCTTACAATTTCAAGACAGTGAAAAGGTAAAAATCAAGGCATCATCAAACATGCTGCATCACCAAATTGCAGCTGAAGGTAACCAAGTACATGGCAAGGCATATTGGAGGCCCATGAATCTCTATCCTCTCATCAGGGCCTGTATTTCAGCCTCTTGGGTACCTCAATGCTTCTGCTTCAGCTGCTCCACTGTGTTCAGTCAGCAGTCTCTCATTCACTCGCTCAGAGTTTCTCTTTCTGTGGCTCTAGGCAATCCAGGAGCCCTCTCTCATATGGCAGGGTAAAATGGCATCTCTCTCTCTGCATATTTTAACCATTTTTAAAGGACTCCAGCAAGAGAGTGGAGACCAAGCCTGGGTCACACCTCACTGAAGTACTCCAATCAATGGCTGCCAAATAATTTCAATACAGTCAAAGAGTCCACACCCACAGGAATGGATTCACTCTAAGAACATTACCTATTCTGAGATTCCAAAGGCTTCCTCACAATTAGGTACTTGCATTATCTAAAATTTAATCTCAGATAATGGAAATCCATCATCCTTGTTCTGACAAAGACTTAAATGTCATCTTGGAAATTCCCTTATGTCACACACCTCATATCAAATCCATCAGCATACAATATTTATTTTATGTACAGAATATATTTGGAGTATGAGTATTTCTTAAAATCTATGCTGCTATCCTGGCCAAAAGAACTATAATTGCAATCTACAAATTACAGCTGAAGCCTTCTGGATTGTTCCCTGTTTTCTGTCTTATCCATCTTGAGTGTAATCTCAATGTAGGGCTCAGAGTGTTACTATTCAAAAGTAAGTTGTAACTTATTATTTTTCTTCACAAAACCTACAGGACTTCCCATTACACTAAAAGTAAAAATTAAAAAAAAATTACAGGAGCCTCCTGATAAAAAATGATTTTACCCCTCCTCATTTCTTCTATGAGCTCATCATTTATCATTGTATCTTCATGTTCACTTTGGAAGGGTCACATCAACCTCCTTATACTTTGCTATACACATTAGTCCTGATGTTACCTGGAATTTTTCCATTTCTCTTATTCCTAAAATTTCTTTTCCTCAAATAATGGAACCATTCTTTTTTCATTTTCTTCCTTATGAGATAGTTCTTTACTATTTTACTTAAAATTAAACAGCCACTAGTTCCTTGACACGTTTGTTTTCCATAGTAGTTACCTCATCTAACATTCTATATGTTTTCTTATGCCTTTTATTTCCTAACTGATTTCCTCTACATAGAAAGCTCTATAAGTACAGGAGCTTTTCCAATTATGTTCAATGCAGTAACCCTGCATCCAGAGGAGTGCCTCAATAAATGTATTTGCATAGCTGAATATTACAGATGATGAAACTGGAGCACAGAGGGATTACAAAACTTGTTCATGGTCAGTCACCAGCTTATAGAACAAGCTCACATTTGAAACCATGCAATCTGACTTTAGTGCTCATATTTTTCATCACCACTCTGTGGTATGACTGTTTCTCCAAAAAAGTATACTTCTCTTATCAGAGTAGAAAAAATAACCCAGTGCTTAATGTTTTTATAATTCATTTAAAAATGGGGTTAATTAAGTGTTGTATATTTCCCAGGAGGATGAGGGACAGAAAGATGAAGAAACAAAAAGAAACTAAACCTCTTGACTGCCAGGAAGGGCTCACCTTCCTACACTCCTGAGATGTTAAGTATGGGTAAAAACCCTGGCTCATTGCAGCACACTGAGAAGGAAACAGATATCTCCTTCCTGTCAGCTGCTATAAGGGAAAAAGGAGGGATAGTTGGGGTGCTTTTCCTCAATGAATTCAACCAGCAGAGATCACTTTGAATCTCCGGTCAGATCTAAACAATGGAAAACCAAGAAAGATACACCTCTGTGGAAAAGTGTGCCAACAGTCGCCATCTGCTGGCCGGTCTGGAAATTGCATGGACAAAAACTACTTTTATTGCTCTCTTCACCCACCCTAGGGAAAAAATATGCACCCCATTAGTGAGTCCTGGGCATAATTTTGATACCTAATGCTCGGCACTTTTAAAGATGTAGGATAAATTGAACCAAATATCAAAGAAGAACTGTGAAAAAATAATAAGCAAGAGACAGAAATTGTCATCAGAGTAAATTCACCAGATGCCTAGACATTAGCAAAAAATTGCAAGTCATACTAGGAAATAGGAGTAGATGGCCCAGATAAAGGAACAAACCAAATATCCTGAAGAGATACTGGATTAAAGACAATTAACCAGTGATAATCATACAAGTCTCCTAAATCAATTTAAAGAATTGCAGGAAAATATGTCTAAAGAGATAAAGGATATTAAGAAGACACTTGGGTAAGCACATAGAACAATTTGAAAGTCTGCAAAGAAAAGTAACAGAACTTATCTTATGGGAATAAAAGATATGATGGATGATATAAAAATACTTTAGAGGCACATAAGAGCAGATTTCAGTTGCTCAGAGACAGAATTAGTGATTTCAAAGGCAGACAATCTGAACTGGAAAAAACAGGAGAACAGAAAGAGAAGAAAATGGAAAAAAAAGTGGAACAGGGTCTCAGAGAAGTGAATGAAAACTTGAAATACAAAAGCATACATATGATCTGTTTTAGGAATGAGAAGAAATGGATAAAAGGGAGAAAGACTATATGAGGAAATAATGACTGAAAACTTCCCTAGCCTTATAAAAGAAATAAATATTAATATCCAAGAAGGACAACACACCCCAAACAGAATAAAGCTGAATAGACTTAGCCTGAGACACCTACTATTCATACTGGCAAATATCAGGGATAAAGAGAAGATTCTAAGGCAGCAAGAGAAAAACAAAGCATCACAAACAAGGGAAACTCAAAAGATTAAGTGCTGACCGCTCTTCAGAAATCACAGAGGAGAGAAGAAAGTGACATGGTGTATTTAACATATTGAAAGAGAAAAACTGACAGCCAAGAATTCTGTATCCAGCAAAGCTGTCCTTCAAAAAGAAAGGGGAGTCCAAAGTCTTCACAGACAAGTAGTATTTATAGAATATGTTACCAAAAGACCAGAATAACAAGAGATACTAAAGGGAATGCTTCAGTCTGATAGGAAAAATCAAAGGCAATAGATTGGAGAAGAGTGTACAAAATGAAAATTATTAGAAAGAGTAAAAGAAAAAGTAAAAATATAGACAATAGTGAGATATGACAACAGAAAGCCAAGTGTTAAAGTGGATGAAGTAAGTAATGCATTTACAGTAATAACATTGAATGTTAATTGCTTGATCTCCCAAATAAAAAGACATAGACTGCTTCTCTGTGTATTTACTTCCCAGGGCTCCACCTCAAAACAGCCACTCTTTCCTCATTCATGTAGTTTTTTTCCTGTGAGTCCCCAACCACCAAGGGCATTTACTAATTTATGTGGACTTTATCTGTATTATTCCTACCTGCTTGCACAGTGGTCACATTTTTCTCCCACCCACTATCAAATGTGAAACAGTTCTTTTATCCCATCTCAAATTTGAGAGGCTTATCTTTTCTTGGTAATTGATTATGTGGATATTTCCAAACTCAAATTCCTGGTTAGCTCATGAAAACTTATGATTTTGTAGAATAATATCTTTTTAAAATTTTTAGGGCTGATGAAATGTTCTTTTCTGATTTTAAAAATTAAGTAAAATGGGAAGTTCTAGATTTCCTTTAAATCTTATTCATTGGTGTGACTTCAAATTATCAGTTTTTCTTTATAATGCCACACTTGCTTGTAGAAAATATATTTGGGTTTCTAGTCTTCCACCTTCCACTACAAGAAATACAAGAACTTAACAAACTAATCACTTTGAAATAAATTGAATCCATCATCAAAAATCTCCCAACAAAGAAAAGTCCTGGACTAGATGGCTTCACAGGTGAATTCTACTAAGCATTTCAAGAAGAATTGATACCAATCCTGTTTAAGCTCTTCCAAAAAATTGAAGATAAGGAACAATTACCCAACACGTTTTATGAAGCCAACATCACCCTAATACCAAAGCCACATAAAGACAGTACAAGAAAAATAAATTAAAAACCAATCTCTCTAATGAATATAGATACAAAAATTCTCAACGAAATACCTGCAAATCAAATTCAACAGCGTATCAAAAGGCTTATACACCATGACCAAGTGGGATTTATTCCTGGTATGCAATGGTGGTTCAACCAATATAAGAAAATCCGTTATTGTAATACACCACATTAACAAATTGAAGGGAAAAACAAACATGATCATCTCAATCTATACAAAAGAGACATTCTATAAAATCCAGCATCCTTTCTTGATAAAACTGCTTCAAATGATAGGAATGGAAGGAAAATTCCTCGATTTGATAAATGGCATGAATGAAAAACCAACAGCCAACATCATATACTATGGGGAAAGTATTAAAGCTTTCCTTCTAAGATGAGGAAAATGTTTTAGTTAGGTAGATTAGACAAGAAAAAAATAATAAAAGACATCCAAATAGGAAAATAGGAAGTAAAACTCTCACCGTTTGAGATATCATGATCCTATATTTAGAAAACTCTGAAATGTCTACCACAAAGATACTTGAGCTAATAAACAAGTTCAGCAAAATCACAGGATACAAGATCAACACGCAAAAATCAGTAATGTCTCTATACACTAATAATGAACAATCTTAGTAAGAAATTGGGGAGAAAATTCCATTTACAATAGCAACAGAAAAAATCAAATACCTAGGAATTCATTTAACTAAAGGAGAATAGGGACTATATGAAGAAAAGTACAAAACAATGCTAAAAGAAATCAATGAGGACCTAAACAAATGGAAAGACACTTGTTTGTATAGTTTAAATCTGTGTTCATGGATAGGAAGTCTAAATAACACGAAGATATCATCCCTACATAAAGTCTTTTATAGATTCAATCCAATACCAATCAAAATTCCAACAGCCTACTTTACAAAAATAGAAAAGACAGTTACCAAATTCATTTGGAAGGGAAACTGCACCTGAATAGCTAAAAGCATTCTAAAAAAGAAGAGTGACATGGAGGAATTTCACTGCTTGACCTTGAAACAGATTTCAAAGCAACAGTGGACAAAACAGCATGGTATTAGCATAAAGATAGACACATTAATCAGATCAGTGGAATAGAATTGAGAATTCACAAATAAACCCTCATTTCTATGGCCAACTAGTTTTGACAAACCTATTAAAGCCATGCTCTTCAACAAATGGTGCTTGGAGAACTGGATATCCGTAACCAAAATAATGAAAGAGGACACTGTCTCACTCCCTATAGAGTAATCAACACAAATTGTGTCAAAGACCTAACTTTAAAAGCCAGAACCATAAAACTTCCAGAGTAAAATGTAGGAAAACCTCTTAAAGACCATTTTATAGGTGTTGTTTTCTTGGACCTTACAAATTAAGAACAAGCAACAAAAGAAAAAATAGATGTGGGACCTCCTCAAAATTAAACACTTTTGTACATCACAGGATTTTGTCAAAAATGTGAAAAGGCAGCTGACTCAATGGGAGAAAACATTTGTAAATCACATATCCAATAAGTGTTTAATATCCATGATATATAAATAGATGCTTCAACTTAAAAATTAAAAGGCAAAATTTTCTGATTAAAAAAGGACAAAAGACTTGAATAGACATTTGTCTAAAGAGGAAATACAAATGGCAAAAAAAAACATGTAAAATTTTCATCACTACTGATTAAGGAAATGCAAATCAAAGATACAATGAGATACCATTTCAAACTTATTACAAAGGCCAATATTAAATAGACAGACAACTACAAGTTTTGGAGAGAATATGGATAGTTAGGAACACTTATCCACTGTTTTTGGGAATGTAGAATGGTACAGCCAAGGTGGAGTACTGTTTGGTAGTTACTAAAGAATTCGAATATAGATTTTCCACTGATCCAGCAATACCACTGCTAGATATATAGTCAGAAGTACTGAGAGCAGTGACATGAACAGACATCTGTACAACCATGTTCATAGAAGTGTTATTCACGATTGCCAAAATTTGGAAACAACCCAGGTGTCTATCAACCAATGAAAGAATAAAAAAATTGTGGTGTATTCACATGATGGATATTACACAGCTGTAAGATGAAATGAAGTCATATAACAAATAAGAACATGGATGAAACTTAAAGACATTATGTTGAGTGAAAGAAGCCAGACACAAAAGGACAAATGCTGTATGAATGCTCTACTATGAACTAAGTATATTGTGTCATCTCAGGCAGCTAACAGCAAGTATATGAGTCACTAGATAATAGAATGAGGTTAGAGAACAGAAAGTTGAGGGCTAACTTTTGCAGAATTGTAAAAAAGGATATGTGTTAGGCTTTGGAAATAATAGAAAAGGTGAAAGCACAACATAATGTTTGTCAGTAGCAGTATTATTATTATTGGTATGAAAGCGGTTTAAAGGGAAAATCCAAGGTCATGTATATTACTAGAAAGAAAGCTAAAAAATGTAACATAGGACTGTATAGCAAATTAAATTTCTTGTGAAATATGAATATGGGTAAATTGCATATATAAGACCATTTTTTCTTTGAAACTGAACAAATGTATATTAATACTAAAAGATGCTAATATCAGACAGAAAAATCACATTATGCTAAGTGAAAGAATCCAGAATCAAAATACTACATATTGTATGATTTAATTTATATAAAAGATAAATATAAATAAGTTTATAAAGATGAAATTAGATTAGAGGTTAAGTAGGACTATGGAAGGACTGCTAAGGGGTGTGGAGTTTTGTGTGTTTTTTTGGTGTAATGAAATTGTTCTAAAAATGTTTGTTTGATGGATGCACAACATTGTGATTATACTCAAAGTCATTGATTCTACATTTTCTTGTTTCTTTGTTTTTTGTTTAGTATTATTGTTATTGAAGTAATAAAAATGTCTAATAATGAAAAAAACATTCTGAGCTTCTTAAAAAGAAGTCCGCAGAGAACAGTGCTCATTGTGACTATCTAACCAAACATGGAACCAGTGAGTACTTTTAGTGCAAATCAGGATTGGAAACATAATTATCCAGAAGGGATTTGTGAAAAGTCTTATTGTTTGACAGTTGGAACCCCTTTTTGCTATATGCAAAACCAACAAGTTTTGTGCAAGTTCTGTATGATTGGAACCACTGCCAGCCTGGACTTAAAGGGACAGTAACAGTACATATTGAAGTAAAAATATCTTCAAGGATAGAACCATAGAAACTGTGGTCTGCACTTAAGAGATCTTCTCAGAATAAGAGAGAAGATCGACCCATGTATGTCGAAAAGGTGAATATGTACAGACGTTTGAAGTGGGTGGGCCTTCTGCTGCATTGTTCAGGAAGAGTGCTATCACCACATGCTTCAGAGAGGGTTGCCACATCCCCTACCTACTGGGGAAAGTTTGGATGCCACCACACCCTTCTGATGGGTTTCAGCCTGTGTCTCAGAGATTGTGGAGAGTATTGCCTCCACCCCAGTTTTCTGAGAGGGTGCAGCCTATTCAGAGGGTATTCGGAAGAGTCTGGCCATCACCCAGGTGCTCTCAGATGGTGGAGATTAGAGTACAGCAGTCACTGAGATGCTTGAATAGGTTGTAGCCAAGAACATGACTGCTGTGCAAGTATTTGCAAATGGTGGGGCTGCTGCTCAATCAGACCCTGAGGACAAAGTATCATTCTATAGATGACTCTTTGATATTGAAATCTAATGGCACTGCCCTGCAGGTTCTTGGAACTATTTGGAACCCAGGACCCCTGTTAACCTTTCAATGTCTCCTTATTGCAATGCGAACATTTGTTCTATAACTGTCCTTACTTTGTATATTAAAAGGAGAAAAGTTGTTTTCAGTTTAACAGATCTGCAGCTTCAGAATTGTGTAATCTATCACTATTACTATGTCTTAACCCCAATTTTAACCCTGCCTTGCACTTATACTCATGATACTGAAATCATGATTGTTACTCTAACTAGCTCCACTAAAATGGTGTCTTTTATCACAATCTCTGGGTCCTATGTATCTGTTCTGATCACTATCCTTAAAATTAATTTCACTTCAAGAAAGCATGACGCCTTCTCTAGTCATGCCTCCCACTTCATGGGAGTCAGAAGCATTTATAGCACTAAGATTTTTTAATTATTTAAAACCAAACAACTATTCTTTGGAAAAGGATCAAGTGGCCTCTGTTGTTACTAGGTGGCTCTAGATTCTGGACTTCTAAGTTCTTGGTTTATGCTGCATAAAAGAATTTAAGGACATGCCATAGGGTAGGCAAGAGAGTAAAGGGTGTATTAAGAAAACAAGAAAAGTACATGGTCTGAGGCATGGACCACTGGCAAAATGCAAGGTGATTTGCATGTGTGGGACCACACATGTCTGTTTAAAGTCTTATCTCCTCTCTGCTCATTTTTGCTTGGGCAGGACCCCAGTTGTTTGCTCTTCTGATTGGTTGCACCACCTGTCAGTTCTCAGGGGCCAATAATGAGGACTTTTGATTGTATCCAGGCAATCCCTTCAAACTGAATGGGATTCTCATTCCAAATGAGATTCTCATTCCAGGCTCTCATAGAATCCTTCAGGAGGTTTCTGGGCAGGGTCTCACAGCCATGTGGTTTGCCAGTCTTATTGTCTGTTGGCTATGTTTTCTGCTGATCATGTTTTCTGCAAGGATGTTGTGTGTTGACCAAGATGTCTGCTGGACTCAGCCACCTTCTCCTTTTCTCTATACTAACCTGCCTCAAATCCTCCCTTTAAGAGCTTACACCCTTATTCTTAACAGGGTGGATGGTCATTCTTCTGTAGCTACTTCCTGCTGTGTCGGGGGAGTAGGTCCTATCTAACAAGGTGTAAAACGTGTAAAACCCTCTGGCTATTCTGTTGCCATTGAGGGAAGATGAGTCCAGCACCCTGGTTGGAACTGGATGAAATCCCTGCATAACTAATAAGACATTGTTTCTGTAAGTAATACACTTAATTAGAAATTTAAAGATACATGGTCCTACTTAAAAGGCTAAAGAAGATGGTGGCAAGCAGACCCCAAAATAGGACCAGCCATAATATACTGGACCATGAGAATGAGAAAGGCCAGGTGTCTTCAGAGGCTGAATGTCCCAAAGTTCATGGGAAACAGTATTCTTCCCTAAGTTCTTTTATGCTGTTTTTTATCTCTAGGGAGAAATTTTTGTAGACCTGCTGGGTTTGGTATAAAATGCCAACCCCAAGGCCCATGGTTGTGGTTTTGTTTAAGATAGCTAGGAAAGGTATGAAGTGAGACCCTGCCCTAGGCATAAACTCACAAAGACAGTATAGGCAACAAGGAGACAGGCATATGGCAAGCAAAACAAAGACAGTACATAAGAAACCCATTTTTTGTCTTCTAGGCGCATTTATTCACTACTTAGAATTGAATTAATTTTACCAAGAGTTTTAGAATATTCAATATCCCTCTGAATATGAACTAGAATAAGAAATATAAGTACTGTACTTAATACTACTTAATTCACTAACCAATGCATAAGTTTCCCTCTGAGCTGGTAATCATTGTTCCACTCTGTATGCCCTTCACACAGCCAGCATGCTGCAGCACTGTTCATCTTACAGAGACTAGGAAGGTAAGTCTCAAGTGTTTCACCAGGCTGGTTCATAGCACCCTCTACCACTATGAAACAGAGCCAGTCTGCAGACAATAACCATTATAAACATGGCAATACCAAGCCATCACTGGCTACTGCAGGTGTCTGAAACTGCAGCTTACAATGCATCCACATCAGGAACATGTTCAGAAATGTAGTAGACACTTCTATTGTTTTAGGGGTTAATTATGAACCTTAGTCAAATCTCAAATAAAGAGGCACCATCCAGAGTATTTGGGCGTGGTTTGAATGCACAAGAGAGTTTGACAAAATTTATTCTATATCATATAATCCTTATACACTTTCTAAACACTTCCAAGGCAATATATATCATACTAATGAACATAACTATTTTAGTACTTTCTTTTTTACTTCTATACCTTTACCATGATGATGTTAATTAACAGGTATTTTACTATAGCATTACAGGATAAACTACTTTCTCCATTATTTTATGAAAATCTAAGATTCCCAATGGTATCAAGGTTATCTATCCTTACCACCTGTAGCAATTTGATATTGTGTATGGATTCCAAAAACAGATCATGTATTATGTTTGTAAACTGGTCTTCTCCTTTGGATGTGTTCCCCTTTGATTGCATTAAATTCAGAGGTTTCACTTTTACTTGATTAAGGCTTTGATTTGGTCATTTCAGTAGAAAATGACAGGGCAGAGGAGAGTGTTGGGGTTTCGATGCTGGAACCCCAAGAAGTAAACACACAGGAGAACACAGAGGAATAGAGACAGCTCCATAGTCATGGTAGAGGCCCCAGGAAGAGAGAGAGCCTGATAGTCTACAGCTGAACATGTGGAGAGAAAAGAGCAGCTGAGCCTGGAGAGAAAGGAGCCCCAGGAGAGAGGAGCCTTATCCCAGTCTACAGTTGATATTGGAAGAAACTGCGACCATGGAGCCTTCAGAGCAAGAGGAAGGCTGGACACTTGCAGATGTCGCAAGCCATCTTGCTCCAACATATGGCAACAGTCTGTGGTGAGAATAGTAACTTTATGTTTTATGGCCTGGTAACTGTATGCTTCTATCCCAAATAAATACCCTTTATATAAAATCAACAGATTTCTGGTATTTTGTATCAGCACACCTTTGGCTGACTAATACATCATCACTTTAATATGTAGATTGAGGTGGCCTCTGACAGGTTTCTCTGTTATGAAGTTACTTTTTGTTATTAATATCAGTTTAGGTTTCTAATTAATAATGGCTTCCTGGAATTAGCCAATTAAAAACTTCAGTTTAGGAGATGTTTTTGCTAACTTCATAAATTGAATCATAACCACAAAGACTAGTTACTTTACATTTGTATAGTTTTTTAAATTACAGTTAGCAAACAATGAAATTTGCATTTATCTTAATTTCATTAAACATGAAGTTACAATTTTCATCATCTTAAAGTTTCAATACATATAGTGCTAATTTATTTAATTGGTATCCTATAAACCTAGTAAGATTACACCCAAACTAAGTTAATTTAAATAATTATAGTTTATGCAAGAAATGTTCTTTTCCTTTCCGTTAGAGGAGTCTAAAACCTCTTTTCTTTGATAAAATTCTAAAATTATGAATAATCTTAACAGCGTACTGACTGCTAGGTTCTGGAATATATTATAATTGTTTAATTTGTGTTATTTATCATTTAGAAAAGATCTTTCCATAGCTTTCAAGGATTTTTCCTTTACTTAATGAAATTTGGTAATAGGATTATTAACTACTCTTATTTTAATGCTGTTAAAAGTTTTAAATTCCCCAATTACAGGACAAACTCATTCTTAATCCCCCTACCTAGAAAATAAAGTTTTAATCTGCCACACCTAGAACCTCCCTCAAAGCTCTTGCAAAGAGAAGGTCCTGGGGCTGGGTAGATCAAAGAGCTTAGGAAAAACCTTTTCCCTTTACCAATAAGTTTCTATATTCAGATTTCTATGTGACATTTTCATCTTCCTTAGCCTAATTTGGGTTCCAGGAAATTCTTTCACATATGTAAGCACATATTTAACTTTTTACAATTTGCACAGAGGTCTTTAATTAATTTTCATTTGTTAATTTGATATTTCCATCCTGATCTATGAAGATATACACTGAACAATAGAGAGACACAAATAGCAAGTTAGGCCCAAACACAAAAACCACTAATGTTACTTATAATTTCATTATCTTACAAATTAAGTTTAACTGTAAAATAACATTATAGCCAAAAGATCTCTTTGAAGGCTATTTCTAATTACTCTAATTTGCACTGTGACCATGAAGTTCTGCACAAGAATTTCACTCCTTTTAATTAATGGCTTATAACCAAATTTTCCCCAATGCTTTAAAATACAATTTGCAACATTTTGCTTTACTTCAGAGTTTTACTTATTTCCCATTTTGAGTTTAACAGACCATGGGTGAGCAACATAATTCCCAGTGTATAGTCACTGAGGTCATTGAAGTCTCAGGGAAACCTGTTTTTTCTCATGGCCTGCTGCTTTTAGGAACATCAATACTTGAGGTGGGAAACCCCCACTCCCCAGTCCTCAGCCACTGGAAAGGAAGTGTGAGTATTTGTATAAATCAGCCAAAGGGGTGTTGATGAAAAATACCAGAAATCTGTTGGCTTTTATAAAGGTTATTAATTTGAGGTAGAAGCTTACAGTTACCAGGCTCTAAAAAGTCTATCTCAAGGTACCAAAAGAGGTACTTTCTCACCCAAAGACTGTTGCCACATGTTAATGCAAGATGGCAGGCGATGTCTTCAAGACATCCTCCTTCATCTTGTGGCTCCAAGATCCCAAAATCTTCTGATCTCAGCTGTTGGCTGGCAAAGTTCATCTCTCTCCCCAGGGCTCATTTCTTTCTGGGTTCAACTGTTCTGCTCAATCCACAAGGTCAGCTTTAGACTATCATGCTCATCTCTTTTCCCGTGGCCATGTCTATGGAACACTCTCTCTACCTGTGTATCAGCTTCTATGTTCTCCTTCTCCATGTATTTACTCCCCTGTCTTTACTTGAGCATCCATTTATATAGCCAACAGCTGTATGCTAGCTGTATGTTGGGACTCAAAAGGAATCACCCTAATGACATGGTCAAATAAAAGCCCTAATCTTGATTGAATAACATAAAAGTGAAATTTCTGTGTCTAATATAATATAATAAATCCAGAGGAACAGACAAGAATAAAAACACAATTAGTATCTCTTTTTGCAATTCATCAGTAATATCAAACTGCCACACTCCACCCTTTGATTTCCAAAAAGGCCTTACAATATTAAAAAAAAAAAAAA
>JAQZBX010006312.1:0-53582 GCA_029593785.1 Cabassous unicinctus | reverse complement strand
TTAAATAGGAGAGGCTCTCCTGGCCTCTATAGCCTGCCTGCCCAAAGCCCTAGGAAACGACTCTACAACCAATTACTGGGTCCAGGGCCCAGTTTTGAGCAACCAGCAGGACAATCCTAACAATCAAGGGTGAGCCAAAAATTAAAGAGCTGTGATAATTCACAGCCTCCTGCCACTAGAACCCTATAAAAGAGAAAGATTTTTTAATATTGTGAAGGGGAATTCTGGGGGATTTCAGTGACTCAGGTTTTTCTTCCTATCTTTTAAAAATTAGAGCAGTTGTAGGTTTACAGAAAAATCATGTACCAAGTACAGTGTTCCCATATACCATCCCCTGACTCACACAGTTTTCCCTATTATTAACATTTTGCATTAGTGTGGTAACTGTTACAATTGATGAAACAGTATAATTATACTATTAACTACAGTCCATAGTTTACATTAGGGTTCACTCTCTATGTTGTCTAGTTCTATGTTTTTTTTTTGTTTTTGTTTTTGTTTTTTTTATCGGAGGTCTCAGGGAGTGAACCTGGGTCCCTCCATATGGGAGACGGACGCCCAACCATTTGTGCCACATCTGTCCCCCTCTATGGGTTTTTAAAAGATTTTATTCTGGTAATAAATATACAACCTAAATTTCCCATTTTATCCCCTTTCAAATATATAATTCAGTGATGCCAATTACATTCACAATTCAGATTTTTAAATTGAATATAATTTATTATATTTAAGACTACACATTCAGGGCCTTTTTTAAATCTACATGTTAGGAAAGAAATATAATGAGAGATTGAGGAATAAGAGAGGAAGAATAATTTTCCTGAAGACAGAATTGGAAGAGAGTTGGGAAGGAAGAAGGGAATTAAAGAGAAATGTGAGAAAGAAGTGGAGACAATTTAGTAGTCAATGATGACAAGCAGAAGAATGGAGAGTACAGTATATGCTTGCTCATCTGTACAGGAACAAAGGCACTGTTGATGTAGATATTTCCACTCTGATCAAGGTGAGAATCTGGTCCCTAAGGCAAGTAAGGATGGAATTACCTGACAGGAAGGAAGGCAGTGGTCATGACCATCCACATGTGGAAAGCTTACATAAATTGAATGTCTGTACATTTGAGGGAAACTGTTGTATAATCTTGTGGCAGCCCTTACTTCAGTGTAAACTTTGTTATTCCTATCATATCGTTGCTTTATATCAGAATACCTGGAAGGTTGTCAATACTTGTCAGCTGCCTAGAATAACCCCTTTCAGGTGTTCTCTATAAAGACCATGGCAGGCAACTTGATTTTTTGCAAAGTACAAAGAAGACTTTCTTGTCCCAATAAATTCTACAGTTTGCCAAGGAAGACTTGTAAGATAACTATGTGAGATATGAAAAAGTTGGCTAAAAATGAGAAAAATTAGAATTTCCATCCAGGCTGGCAATGTAGAGTGACAAATCTATCTTTGCTCCAAGTCAGCACAAAGGATAATTCCAACCTCCTGCCCGCCCCCAGACGGCTCCCTCCTCTGTTTGCTCGTTGTCTTCTCATTATTTTTTGCTTGTTGTCTTCTCATTTTTTGCTCGTTGTTTGTGTTCTGTTGTTAGTTTTTTCTTTAGGAGGCACTGGGAACTGAACCCAGTACTTCCCATGTGGGAGGTGGGCGCTTAACTGCTTGAGCCACATCCACTCCCTTCTGGTTTTGTTTTTGCTCGTTGTCTGCTCATTTTTTTTTCCTTCTCATTGTCTGCTAGTTGTTTTTGTTTGATGTCTGCTTGTCATCTCTTGTTGTTTGTTTGTCTTCTTTAGGAGGCACCAGGAACTGAACCCGTAACCTCCCATGTGGGAGGTGGGCACTTAATTGCTTAAGCCACGTCTGCTCCCCCTACAAAGAGAATTTTTGCAGTGCCAGTGGCTTCTTTCTTTAAGCCCCTTGAGACGTGAATTTTACAGGTGGCCCTGATTGCATTTTGGGGCAGTTTTTGCGCATGGATGAAAATGATTGCTGACAAGTTAAATTACCTGCTGCATGCTATCACACAGAGGTTTTGGTGAATATGGAATTAACTTGCTGCTAATGAATATTTTCACAAACATGTGCTTTTAATAGGTCACCATAGTCCATACTACTTTTGTTTCCATTCTCTTCTCAGATTTTTCTCTGAAAACAGCAGGTCATAATTTCTTTTATATGTATATTTCCTAGTATCATTTTTTGCTCAGAAGGAGAAAAATAGGGTCCATCAATTCTATGAGACTGCTGATTAGCAAAAGTACTTTTTTTTTAATACTTTATTTTATTGCACCACCATTTCCCATAGAGTACTCAGCAATTGTTCTACTTTAACCCAAACATGTGGATTCTTAATATGTTACATTTAGGTAAAACCAAGGAACCAAACATGTCCATGTCCAGGGTGTTTAGCTTTCTTTCAAGAAAAATTCAATTCTCAACTTCTTGGCTTGGAAGTTTCTGTCAATAAAAAGAAAAGAAGTGAAGACTGACTGTTCCTGTAAAGATATGCATTGTATAGTATATTACAATTTCCAGATTTTTCTGACCTCCACTAAGTAGTAGTATTACGGAAACTACCCAAGTATGTTTATACACCATGTTCAAGTCAGAAAAGCTGGACTAATAATGTAACATCGAATCTCTTTTGGAATTTTAAAGTGATATACTGAAAGATGGTATTAAAAACGTAAATATACAAAAATGTAAATGTACAAAAAATGAAGTAAAGGAAGGAGAAAAAAGGACAAGCAAGAACTTGTCCATTATGCAGTTCTTGCTTGTCCTTTTTTCTCCTTCCTTTACTTCATTTTTTCCTCCATATTTTCTTTCTGTTTTTACCTCTCTTCCCCTAATAAAAGGCAATTTTACCTGTATATCTGTCCCATTCCTATCATTTGTTGTACATTTACTACGTGCCAGGCTCTGTGCTAAGTTCTTTGCTTCCTTTACACAATGATTATTAAGTCTCATAATTACCCTATGAGATAAGTTTGATTTATATAGAGATGAAGAAAGAGGCTTTCTGAGAAAAATTAGTAACCTGTACTGAAGGGCGTTTGAACTCTGATTTGTTTGGCTCCTTGGATCTTTCGCTTGGAAACTATGTAGATAGCTTTATTAGTCAGGGTTCTCTAGGGAAACAGAACCAACAAAAGATATCTGTATATAGTATAAGATTTTATAAAATTTTGTCATGTGACTGTCAGGATGCACACGTTTAAAATCTGTAGGGCAGGCTGCAAGCCAGGGACTCAGATGAAAATCCTTATTGAATTCCCCAGGAGACACTGGCTATCTGAAGTAGAGATGGGGATTCTCTCTCTGAATGCTGAAATCATGTCTCCTTTTAAGGCCTTCAACTGATTGGATGAGACTTCACGCATTGCTGATGGCAATCTTCTCAGTTGATTGTAGATGTAACCAGCCACCTATGCAATAAACTCATAGATGATTAAGGTCCATGAAATGCCCTTGTATTATAGTTAGCCCAGTGCTTGCTTGACCAAACAACTGGGCATCATTACCTGGCTGAGTTGACACATTAACCCAACCATCACAATAGTGTTAGAAGGCCAGGACCCATTTCTTCTCTTGAAGTCTTGATATCTATTGTTCTCTCTAACTTCCTCTCAAAATGAATATTTATGCATAACTATTTCCATACATGCCAATAACCTCTTCTCTAATCCATTTACCTGAAAATAGAGTTGTCTTGGAATGAAATCTCTGGTAATTAATCTCTGGATAATTTCTTGAAAATAGGTAATTGATCTCTGGATAATTTCTTGAAAATTGAAAATTGTTTCAATTTTGCACAATGAAAACACCAGAAATGAGGGTGTGGGATACATGCATCTATGAATTAGGGATTACTCTTCCCCACTTTCTTATTATGATTAGTTCTATTGCTCATGCTCTGTTCTGGGCATTCTTTTTCTTCTTCTCTAGAGATATGAAACTGGATATTTGTAGCTAAGTACACATTCTATATTCCTGGAAAGGTTTTCTAACCTAAATATCTGTGTGGGCCCAATAATGTAGAAAGAAATCTGGGTGCCTTTCTGTAGGGAAAATCTAAACCTTTAGCTCTCTTCTGTGTCCCATTGGGACAATCTTTGCCTCCAGAATCAAAGGCCTCTCCCAAGTAAAAACCATTTGAATGAAAAACTATTTACACTCTAAGTTAGGGCTACAAAGTGTCCTTGAGAAAAGCACTGCCTTCCTACTTGTTCTCCCACTTCATGGTCATGAAAAATTAAAAACCAAAGAACTGCTACACACATTTCATCTTCCTGCCATGAAACTATTTGGGTAGGGAGAAGAGGGGATGATGGAATGAGATGTTTCTATTCCCTCTTCCCGCCAATAGAATTTTCTACTATTTGCTGCTAATCTGAGTTGGGTATAGCCTTCTCTTTTTAAATGTTTGGTGATAGAAGAAAGGAGGAGCATATTTTCCTCTTAAGACTGTAGAGAAAGGTGAGGAGGTAGGTAGAAATGAATATATGGATGTATGGAGGATGATAGATGAGAGATCTCTGCATGGTTTACATCTTCTGTTTTTTTAAAATAGAAAATTGGGAAGTAAGGTCATTTTGCAATAATACTTATATGTGGAGGAGCTAGTGGGCTTAGTAATGGAAGAACACTTAGAAGCTTTGAATAGATATCAACAAAAGTATTCTAGAGTGCTGCTGAAAATAAGCCTAGTAGCATAGTGCCTGGCAGATGGTAGACACTTCATAAATGTTTCTTGAGTGAATGAGTGAAGGAATGAATGAGAAGCATTAATTAGTTGATTGATGCGGTCCATTTAGGAATCAAGAGAAGTCAGAAGTAAGTGAATATCTGATTTAAGATAGGAATATGGAGTGACCTGAAGTCACGAGGAGTGAAAGAACTGGTTCACTAAGGGTGATGTATGAAGGGAGAGTAGATAGGTTTAAAAATAAAGAAGAAATAAAGAGGAAAGTGAATGCTGGATTCTTGGAGATACCTGTCAGTAAGTAAGTGACTAATGTGGCATAGAGATGGTAGATGGTGGATTCAAAGCAGTCTGGAGCTCTGAGATCTCAGCTGATTTCTTCTCATCCTTAAATTTCTGCTTAAACATTCCTCCCCAGCATAGGTTAGTTTTCTTCTTATCATTTATAACAAGCTGTTATTATTATTAATGATATTATTGTTTATATATTTCTCCCCCAAAAATGTAAGCCCCAGAAGGATATGGGCCTAGTCTGTGGTAGTCACCATTGTGTTTCCATTGCCTATTGGAGTGCTTTGCACATAGTAAGTACTGAATAAATGTTTAAAAATGGGTTTGGGATGAAGAGAGAGAAAAAACAAATAAAAGGTGATAAAGTCACTGAGGAAAGTGAAATTTCAATTTTTGGATCAATAGACAACTGCTATTAGGTTGTGAAGAGAGTGGTTCAAAGGGATGACCTATGATTTCAATTTGATTGGATTGGATTGGATTCATTCAACAGGTAGTTGCTGAGCATCTATTATGTACCAGCATTGTGATAGAATTTATGGAGGTATAGATACAAAGATGATACAATATTTTCAGCCTATAATGGGAGACAGATAAAACTAATATGCAAATATGCAAATAAAATGCAGTGCAGAATGAATATCTTTAGGGTGGAAACTTGTGTTTGAGGCTGCAGTAAGAGGTTGCAGTAAGAGGAGATTGCTGAGTAAAAGTAAAAAGTAACTTTTTGCTAAACAAATGTAAAAAGTTGGAGAGAAAACAGTAATGAAGAGTAGCTTTTTGACTGATAAGACCATCCACAAGCTCACCTTCCCAGGTAACTACCCACACCTGGAGGGCAGGAGCTCTACTTAAGTCTCATGCATCTATGATATTTTAGAGCAGTGAGTCTCAAATTTGAGAGTGCATCAGAATTATCTGGAGGATTTATTAAAACACAGATTACCGGGCCCCAGAGTTTCTGATTTAATAAGGACTAGGGTGGGGCCTCAGAAAGATTGTGCATTTCTAATAAGTTCCCAGGTAAAGCTGATGAATCAAAAAGAGACCACACTTTGAGAACCATTAAGCTACCTTTGGTACTATCTGGTATTAGATCCTTCTTGATTTCCTTTGTGACTTTCTTCATGCCCAGGTTTTCTACCCTTAATCATTCTTGTTCATTTCTATTTAATACTTGCATTACTTTCTTAACATTGTCCTTAATTTAATTGTCTTCCTTAATTCACACTCTGCACTGATGGCTGAAGGAGAAAGGCCTCCTCTTTCTTTTTCTTCTCTCACTGAGCACATTCTTTCTTCGTATCAAACCATACGAGACCCCCCTCACACTGCATCCCGCTGCCCCAGCAGGGGGTGGGTTACGTGCATGCGCCACAGCTCTTACTAATCTGGAGTTACTCAGCATGTTAAATGCTCTTTTGGCTATAGTACCACAGTTTTAGGGAATGTTTTGTCATTAACTTTTACATCATTTTCTGAGTTGTAACTTACTTTTTGGGACTCATCTTTCTAGAAGGTATTTGGATTATCTTGAATAAATGTATAATTTTATACTTGCCCACATCAAAGTTTATCTGTGAATTTCCTGCCCACTCACATATCCTCATGAATTGCCCTGTCAGCATGACTGACATGCTATTACCCTGAAAAGCTTACTTAGGGTCCATTTGCATTCTTAGAGATATCACTATAGCCTATCCCTTCCTAGCCATTTGAAAAAAAAAATTGAATATATATAGATTTGCCCTTGGGAGACCACCACTATTTCTATTTTTATGTGTCAATTCCCTTTGCTACATGTTGCTAAAGAATTCCCTATCCATGACAAAATATAATTATCTGACCCTATTCTAGTTTTGGGTGAAAAGTAGACTATTTCCTCTCAAGCACCACCTAGTTTTCCTAGGCCCAATTTCATTTAAGTAGCTTATCCCAATGATCCATTGGGATAAGAGTAAGCAGAAAGCTGAGCAGTTCTTTCATTCTGCATCTTGCCATGTGCTCATTTTAGGTGTGCTTAATGGCTGAGCAGTTTGGATTGCAAGGTTCTTTAGAAACGATTCCTCTTTATGCAATAGCGAGAGAGGACTTCATCTGATTTGGGCAACAGGCCCTTTTCCTTCCCACCTCTAGGCATTCTCAAAAGCTGCTTTCCCTGATTACAAAGGTTAGCTCCCTCCCTACCAAGCCTCCTGTTATCCTTCAGGTATCAACTTACACATGACTACCTCACTACCTCAGAGGAGTCTTCCATGACATCTGGGCCAACCCACTCTGTCCTTTGCTCCTGTAGCATCCTGTACTTCTCCTTCATAACACTTTGCACAGTGTAATTATTTAATTACGATGAACAACTCACTAGCCTGTGAGTTCTCGGAGTCATTTCTTGGGTCACTATAAATCCCTGGTGTCCAGGATAGGGCTTGTTGCCTAAGAGGGCCTCAATATTTAATGACTTGGTGGGTCTATTTATCCTGTCTACTCTCTAGAATAACATTAAACAAATAAAGTCCTCCTTCTAAACTTTCAAATTTTGACTGTCCAGTACATCTCCTTTTAGTTTTACTATTTAGTTCTCTTTCTTCAAGCAATGCTTGGTTCTTTAGCTTTTCTTCATAAAATTGGTCTGCAGACCTCCTACCATCCTGATAACCCACTTTCAGATATTCTATTGAAAACAGTCTTCTGGGCATCAGCACAAAACACATGAAAGTATTATCTTCTTCTATTCAAGCATGGTCCTATAATACACATCAGGACTGCCAGAATTATTTTAGCACCTGAGTCATACTGCTGACTAATGCTAAAATTTTGATCACTGCAATGCCTCAGTGATTTGCATGATACATTTTAATTATACTAGCAATATATGACCACTATATAAAAACTAGAAAATTCTGATGAAAAATAATAATTTAAAATCACCAAAAATGCCATCACTCAGAAACATTCAATGTTAAAATTTTATAACCTTGGGAAATTTCTCATGAGCTATCTATATTAATATAAATGCATATGCATATAATGGATGTATTTATATGCATATGTATCATGAGCTCATATGTTATCCTATGTATATATTTATATATATATATTGTACTCTGTCATATATCAGAATGTCTTTGTGTCAGTAAATATAGTTCTAAAATAAAGTTCTATCCTGCCTTGGAAAGCAATATAGCATTGTGATTAAGAGTCTAGGATGGGGTTCTTAGCCTTTTCTGTTCCACGGACCCCTTTGCCAGTCAGGTGAAAACCAAAGACCCCTTACTAAGTCCACATTCTACTGTGTATTATTTAATAAATATATCACATCTGCACCAACACGTCCCCACAAGAATAATTTTTTAAAAAATTTCAGTTCAAGCTCATGGATCCCTGCTTAAGAACCCCTGGTCTAGGATCTGAATTCAGATGGTTCTGGTCTCTAGATTCAACCTCTTACTAGCTCTGTGACCTTGGGTAGGTTATTTAACCTTACTTAACCTGTCTACATTTCAGTTTCCTCATTTATAAAATAAGTATAGGGATAGTAACTACTAAAAAGATTGGAAGAATGGGATACCATAATATTTGCAAAGGACTTAGCAAAGTTTGTGCCACATAATTATATACTGAGTTAAAATGAGTTTTTAATAGCTATTGTATTTATAAAAGCTATATAGTATTATATTTTATGGATATACCAATTACAGCATCTTTAAATCAGGTCTTTCCATCCTACAATTTAATTTTTGAATTCTAAAGTTGGATTTGACATTTTTGTACTTGCTAAATTTTGTCTTATTGATTTCAACCCAATATTTCAGGCTTTTGGTATAATTTTACAGTACTTTCCTTCTTTCTCTCTTGGATCTGTGTGTGTCATATATAAACTTGATAATCAGAAATTTAATCCAAATTATAGATGAAAGTGTTAAGTATGGTAAATATACTTAATCCTGCCAGAAGCCCTGATGGAATAAAAATACATCATTGTTGGGAGTGGGTGTAGCTCAGTGGTTGAGTACCTGCTTCCCATTTTCAATCCCCGGTATGTCCTAAAAAAAAAGAAAAATGTATCATTGTAGCATTCTTATTACTTACCTCTTGTAATAGTCAGCCAAAGGGATGCTGATGCACCTACCACAAATATGTTGGCTTTTATAAAGGGTATTTATTTGGGGTAAAAGCTTACTGTTACCAGGGCATAAAGCATAAGTTACTTCCCTCACCAAAGTCTGTTACCATGTGTTGGAGTAAGATGGCTGCCGACGTCTGCCAAGAATTCAGGCTTCCTGGGTTCCTGTCTTCCCAGGGCTTGTTTCCAGACTCGCTGTTCTGCTCCTCTGTGTGCTTACTTCCCAGGCTCCAGCTCGAAACTCCAACCTCCCTTCTCTGCAGTGCGGTTTCTCTCTGAGTCCCCGCCCACCAAGGGGATGCAATGTCCTACTGACATGGCCTAATCAAAGCCTTAATCATTATTTAATCAAGTAAAAGTGAAGCCTTTGAATCCAATGCAATCTGACGTGCAAACAGGCCAGTTTACAAACATAATCCAATATCTATTTTTGGAATTCATAAGTAATACCAAACTGCTACACCTCTCCAGTAAGAATATCATAAAAGTAAATGATAGATTGGTATGATGGATTTTTAGTGAACTCATGCTGGCTCCTTGAAATTTTGACATTTTTCTTAATATAGGAGCTATGGGTCTATGACTTAAAATGTTAATGCCTCTAGATCAGGGAAATCCAAAGGAACAAATGCATGTGAACATAAAAATATGAGATGAAGCCATTCCAGCTTTTTACTTTAGAAAAGGGTGGGAGGAAAGTTAAGCTTTGGAGGGAAAAAGGAAAGAAAGGAGAAAAAATATAGCTTAAGTGGAAAGAATTTTTATTTGCCTCATTATTTTTTCCTTGGGACAGCAGTGGATATCAATAAAGTAAAGGACATACCAAAGAAGTGCCATGTTTAATGAAGTCTTTATATCATGAGATACATATAAATATTCCCCACACATATTATAAAATGTGTGTGTCACTCTATTCATAATAATAATTTTTATTAAAATTAAATAATGCTTGTAATAATGTGATTATTTTCTCTAAAGCACTCTCTCATCATTTTAGGACTCCGATACACCCCAATAGGTTGATAGGGTATCTTTTTTGAAGAGAAAAGAGAAATAGAATAAGTGATTTTCTCCAGAGTGTTATAACAAATTACTGGTGGATTTAAGACCATAAAAAACATTCTATTATAAGGATCCTCAGCTGGAATTCAGCAAATTTTCCTAACATCCTATCCCCAGAGAGTGAGCCACGATCAAGTAGTGGTTCTAGAAGAACATCCAGACCCATTCCCTACCTACTTCTACGGCCTCATCTCTTACAGCAACTCATTCCATACCTCATGTTCCAGGGCCATCAAGCTACCAGTCGTTTTCCCTAACACGCATACTGCTTCATGCCTTTTTATCTTGGGTCATATAGTGTCTTAGTTTCCTAGGGCTTCCAAAACAAAGTACCGCAAACAGTGGCTTAAACCAACAGACCTTTATTCTCTCACAATTCTGGAGGCTAGAAGTCCAATATCCAGGTGTCGGCAGGGCCATGTTCCCTCTGAAACCTGTGGAAGAGAATCCTTCCTTTCCTTTTGTAGCTTCTGGTGTTTGCTGGCAATCTTTGGCATTTCTTGGCTTGTGGCTGCATCGCCTCCTCTAACTTCACACGGCCTGGTGTCTGTCTGTTTTTGTGTCCAAATTTGTCTCTTCATATAAGGACATCAGTCATATGGATTAGGGACCACCCTAATCCAGTTTGGCCTCATTTTAATCCTGTCTTCAAATATCCTATTTCCAAATAAGGTCACATTTGCAGGACCAGGGGTAGGACTTGACCACGTCTTTTTTGGAGATCCATTTCAACCTGTAATGTATAGGTCCATCTAAATAGCATGTCCTTCACACCTTCCTTTACCTGGAAAATCCTTAATCATGTATCAAACTTTAACTCCTCTCCTCCAGGAAGCCTTCTTTGAACCCCCAGGTAGGGCTCATACACATGACAGTCCTAGCACTTGACAGACTACATTACAATTATGTGTCTCTCCCCGACTTTACTGTAAATTCTTTGAACATGCAGAGTATGATGAGTAATGCGTGCTCAAATAATGTTAAAATGGGCTAAGCTGACAGGTTGTTTCTGTCAAATAGGAAATGAGAGTAAATCCAAACCAAGAACAAATACTCTTGGACCATGCTCCATGCTCTCTTTGGAAGGAAATTTAGCTTGATTTTTGAAAATGAAATTTTCAAGTGAGTATTCTAGTAATAGCCATTGTTTGTCTTGCTACACATCTAATTAATGTTTTGCCCAGTGGGCAAACATAGGTATTCTTTATCCAGAAGCAAATATGTTACAATCTCAATGACTAATGGGCTTAGTAGGGAAGCAATTCTATTTTAAGTCAGATTGCTTCAGAGACTGGAGTTATCTTTACCAGAAATTGTAGCTTTTTGACAGTATCTATCTTTTTTAAACCTCCTGACATCCAAGTGATTTAATTTAGTTTTTTAAATAGATATAGGGCATTTTAAAGTATTATATCCATGTGATAATTTATTCATGGAGGATCATTTTATAAATGATGAATTTTATTCCTTCTTTTCTGGTAAATGTAAAAAAGGTGTGTGGATTGCAGCAGCTAACTTAATTTCACTGATAACTGAGAATGGAACAGATCTTGCTGTGAATTATATAATCAGTTTTAAAAGCACTCAGTATTCTTTCTGCAACAGTATAAAAATCACAAGACAGAGAATATGGTTATTAGGATTTTTTCCCCTTCCAAAAGTTTAACTGTGTTGTATTTAATAGTATAGTTGGAAAAAGGTTGGGTTAGACTGATCAAAACATCCACTCTAGGAACGTATTAATGTCAGCCTTGAGTAGCTTTTATTTTCCCTGCTAAGGAAATGTAACAGGATATTAAAAAAACATAACCTTCAAAATATGTTTAGATTCTGCTATGCTTCTAGAGAGGCAATATGAGAATATGAGAGCTATGTTTAGTAGAAGGATTAACCCATAGAATTTGTAGAAAGGGGTCACTTAAATTTAGTTTGAAAGCCAACACTTTCTCATATGGCTGTTTCTAATATCACACCCCTCCAATCCATTTGCCATGCAGCTGGGACAGTTATCTTTCTAAAGGCAAATCTGATTATGTGATTCATCTGTTTAAAGCCCTATGGTGATGAAATCTAGATGTCTCAGCCTGGCAGACCAGCTCCTCACTGAGCTGGCCATGCAACGACCGCCCTTAAAACCCATGCTTGAGCTATAAAGAGCAACACGCACTGTCCAGAATGCCTCAGCCATTCTGCTACTTCTTGCTCTTTCATGGCAATCTTTGTCTGCTTGGAATGTGGGATCGCTTGTCGATTCCCCCAGGAGAATTGACAACTCCCTCCTTTGCACCCCTAATCTACCCTACTCTGTTCTATCAAGCCACTATTAACCCTATTTGTATGTTCAATTACCCTTCCCTCTTAGCCACTAAGCTCTTATTCCTTCTGCTCAGCCATCACCTAAGGACAGACCATGTGCGGCACTTGGATCAATAGATGTAAGAATGAATTCACGGATACCTGAGGCACATGTTGAATGTACTTACTCTCAAAACCCATATCCTTCATGGAGGTTATGTATTGTCCCCACGCAGAGGAGAGCCACATGAATAATTAGTCCTCAGTGAACTAAGATATTGAGGCACAAAGCTGCCCTGTAATTTCGAGCTTTGAAAGTGGCTATTTTGTATCAATGTGCTTTTAAGTGGTGCCTTAAACGTGTCTGAAAACACTGTTTGTTTGTTTTTTCTAACTGAATGAGCATAAACTTTGACTAGGTGAGTGAGGATTCTCAATATGTAATTACTTGTGTTAGTAAGTGGGCTAGTTTCATCCTTTCAGTTTAGGAGACTTCATATTGAGCGATATGGACCTATGCATCAGCTAACAGCACAGGCAAGATGGAGAAAGAGCCTCAAAGAGAAATGCAAATAGTCTTTAGTTCTTTCTAAATATATCCATACACCAGTCCCTACATGGCATGTTGCCTGCATTCTTCCTCAATAGGTCAACCATTGTTACTAGATGGCTTTAATCATTTTGCAATTTCAAGTAAGAAAAATGTTATGCCAGAGCTTTATGTCAGCTTCCTGCCTTTTATTCATAATATGAAGGGCATATAAATTTCTTGAAAAGTGCCCTGTCTTGGAAACCTTACTAGATGGTAGGCTTTTCAATCATAAAAATATTTCAAATAGCAGCTTTGTCAGCCTTTTTGCTTTGAGCTGATAAATAGGGACAGTAGGTGGCCTTAGATGGGGGAGGGGAAGAACAGCCTTTAATTATGTATTAGGAGCATTTTAAGGGAAGAAAGTATAAGTTTTTGTATCCTTCAAAGCCTTACTATATTGCTAAATATATAATCACACTCTAAGGTGTTTGCTAAATAAATGAATGGGTGGAGGATGGGTGATGGATGGCTAAATGGATGGATATTGCACATCAATTTTGTATCCTTTTCAATGACACAGGAGCTCCCAAATAAATTTCTTTCCTTATAGTGGAGCACTTTTTCTTCCTTTTTCATTTGCGTAAATAAAAGAAATGTTCCCTTATCCTTCTCTAGTCTCATGTGAACAAAAACTGTAAAGCTCTCTACCTTTATTCTGGATTACATTCCATCCTACTTCCTTTGAGACCCAGTCCTTTTATTTTCTCTCTGGCTTTCCCAAAATCTGTCCTTTCAGAAGGGCCCTATTGTCTGCCATACAATTGTGCTCCTCCCATTTGATGCTTAGCTCCCTAAAGGTGTGATAGATGCCTACTGCTTTCTCTCCCTCTGAGGCCTGGCTCAAACTCTTTGAGATCAATATCCCCATGTGCAAAATGGAAACAATAACACTCCTCTGGCCCTTTTATTTTAAATATTAGCTTATTGTGGTTGCTCTAATTATGATGCTTTTTGGTTGGCCATTCTTCTCACAAAGAATAGTCTCACTTCTCCCAGGCTCCCTGAGTCTTTCTCTACTCCCCTCCCCCTCCTTTTACTTTTTAAAAATTTTGCCTGCAAGTCATAGCTCAAGTCACACCTTTTCCAGTAGCCTTGATTGGTTAATCTAATTTACTCCTGGTTTCAATTTGACACTTACTTAGTTTTCTTAACACAATTAAAATGAGGAAATGGGTGTGGCTCAACCGATAGAGCTCCCGTTTACCATATGGGAGGCCCTGGGTTCGCTTCCCAGAGCCTCCTTGTGAGGGCAGGCCGGCCCGCTTGGCGCGGTGGGCTGATGCAGCAAGACCTCACAGCAAGGGGGAGATAAGCAGACACAGAGAAGACACGCAGCGAATGGACACAGCAAACACAAGCAGCAAGAGGGGGATAAATAAATAAATAAATAAATCTTAAAAAAAAAAAATTAAAATGAGGCAATATAATAGTACATATTTTACTTTTATTTTTTTACTCCAGTATCTAATTCTGTGCTGAGCACATAGTAGGTAATTAATGAATACTTCTTGATTGCCTGAACTATCACAAATGTATGAAGAATCTTACTCTTTTTGAGTAAATCTGGTTACTGTTTTATTATAGACTCTGAATACCCATAAAAGTACATTCATCATGGTAATTTAATTGATTACATTTTCTTGCAGGAGCTTTAGCTGTTACAAAAGAACCCTTTGTGTCTTTATTAATGCCTTCTTGATCCATATATTGATATTAAGGTTTGTTTGTGGACACTTCACTGTATTCCTTTTCACCTATAAAAGGTCATCCTATTGTGAATAATTATTTCAGAATCAGGAAACATGATCATTAGACCAAAGGACTGACTAGGTAATGGAGGTAATCTCTGTAAACTAAAAGTTATTTTAGGATGAATAACAAGAATTCAGGGTCATAGGCCTGCATATTTTGTGAATTTTCTGAACTGAAAAACACTCTTTCGAGGGTGAGTGTGTATGCACACCCATGTGTGTACTGGGGCAAGGATGTGATGGTAAAAGATTGCTAATGATTTAGATGTAGCTAGAAAGAGAAGCAAGGTTATAACTATTATTGTTATACTTTCCTCTCTTAGTTTCTCCAATGAAAAATACTTTTTGATATGAAATATGATTGCTTTCAGTTCCAAATTATGTGGCTTCTGTCTATGGGATTTGTCAAAATGGCAAAAAGCGTGGGCAATTTGAATATGAAAATGATGCAATTTGGAAAGGAATTCAGGACCGTGCCCCGTTGGACAGGATTGTTAACAAACTGAATTCTGTTGAATTTTTGTAACTCTACTAGGAATCTGAGGATGCTAACTATTGTTTCTTCAGTAAACTGAACAAACCTAAGTGTATTTGAGATACTGTTACCCACTTATCCAAACCCAAGTAGAGTCCTTCCTTATTCAGAGTGTATCCATTAACACTTACTTTTACCCCACAGAGTATATTCATTAACTCTTACTTTCACTTTGATCTCCAGTTTCCTCACACCGAATGAATAAACATGGAAAATGGCTTCAACATGCTTCTTAAATGGTGTGTTCCTTTTCTGTTCTTGTTTACCATAAATTATGTAGGTCATGTGATCATATTGCACATCTCATTAACCTCTTTTTACTTGAGACTCTATACCTCTAGGATCTAGTATTATCCCTCACTATGGTGACTTCTTGAGAAAGGAAAAATGTTGCAACTTGCAATTCTAAAATGTCATGACATTGCACATCTAAAATGTCTTTATTCTACTCTCATGCTGAATTTTTTTTTTTTTTAAAGATTTATTTATTTATTTATTTATTTATTTATTTATGCCCCCTCTTGCTGCTTGTGCTTGCTGTGTCCATTCGCTCTGTGTTTTCTTCCGTGTCTGCTTATCTCCCCCTTGCTGTGAGGTTCCGCTGCATCAGCCCACCGCGCCGCGCGGGCTGGCCTGTCCTCACAAGGAGGCCCCAGGAAGCGAACCTGGGGCCTCACACATGGTATATGGGGGCTCTATGGATTGAGCCACACCCGCTTCCTGTTGTGAGGTCTTGCTGCATCAGCCCACCGGGCCGCACGGGCCGGCCTGCCCTCACAAGGAGGCCCCGGGAAGCGAACCCGGGGCCTCCCATATGGTAAACGGGAGCTCTATCGATTGAGCCACATCCACTTCCCTCTCATGCTGAATTGATAATTTTGCCATGTGCAAAATTATAGAATGAATATTAGTTTTCCTTAGAATTTTGAAGACATCACTCCATTGTTTTCTAGCTTCCAGTGTTAGTGTTAAGACTTTGGATGCTACTTTTTACTAATAAAGGATATTCTCTCTGCCTCCATACTCTGGTTTTTAAGTAAATGGTGTGGATCTTTGTTGATTTTACTAGACATTTTCAAAGAGTTTTCAATTTGTAGACCCATATATTTCAGTTCTGAGAAAGCCTTTTTAAAATTATTTCTTTGATACTTTCCATATAGATTTTTCTGTTTGGTCTTTCCTGCTGAAATTCTTACTAGTTATATTTTGGGCCTCTTGGATTTTCTGAATTACTCTTATTTTCTTTTGTGTATAAGCTCTTTGTTCCTCTTTGGGACAGATTTCCCTGGTTTTATCTTTTAATCCTTTTCTTGAATTTTTAAAGTTTCTGTTTTCATATTTAGTTTCAAAGAGCTCCTTCTTATTCTCTTATAATTCCTTTTTATGACATCTAATTTTTAATTCAGGATACAATAAATATCTTATATCTTTGGTGATATCACTTATAGATTATTTGAAATTTTCATTTTTGTTTCCTTTCTTTTTTCATCCTATTTTATTCTGTCATTAAGTTGGAGGCTTTTTTCAAATGTTTGGTAATTCTTGCTTATTTACTCATATTCATACTTAAGCACTAATGTGAGAAAGTTGGGTTTGTTCACTGATCAGCTTTTCTGTGACCAGCCAGATTATTTTTGGTTAGAGCCCCAAATTCCAGTAGGTGTAGATCTTTCCACAGTTTGTCTAGAGGAGGATTCTTCAATCTCCTATTAGGAACGATAAACCTGGCTGTTGATGTTTTAGAGCTGGGCAGGAAGAAGGGAATAATGTCTCAGTGTTTCTCACTCCCACTATCTACTGTCCCTGATGTTCTTGAGTCCTGAGATTCTCAAGTTCAATTTTCCCATAGAATATTTTGCAATACTCTTGTGTGAATGAGGGAAGGGTAATCATGTATTAGAATGTGTTGGAGGTGAGGATACAGGAAAATAAATGTACCTTACAGAGACTTCGAAAATATCTTCCTTTCAACCTTCTCATTCCAATATACTCTTCCATTACCCTACTTGATTCTTCAATCATCGAGTGTTTTCTAAGGCTCTGCAGGGCAATTTGGAGTGTATCTCATTGGTATCCCCCTTTAGCAGGTACCTGGGTTTTGCCTTACTCTTTTCTACTAGGTATTTTGGCTGTATTTCATTTCTTGGTGGGGATGGGTTTAGGGCATGTCTGCCAAGTTACTTGGTATTAATTTAAAAAAATGCTCTCATTGAGAAGTCTTATGATTATATATGGAATAGAACTACATATAGCTTTAGATATAGACATAGATAAATAGATATATCTCATCTGAAAGTGGATGAAGGCTAATATTACAATGTATTCATTCTCTCTCTACTAGCTTCAGAGATTGGATCACAAAAACAGGGAGCCTAACTGATAGTGCAAACATGTAAACTGAGAGACATAAAGTATTAACAATTCACCTATTTGGGAAATACCCTGAAGGAATGGGATCTGGGTAGGTGTATTGATGGGAAAGTAGGTGTGGGTGGAAGAGGGTGTGGAGAGAAAAAGAAAGCAGAAGACGTGGTAATGGTTCTAACATTATAGCTTCTAGTTAGACAGTGCTGCTTGGTATCAGTGTGAGTTGAAAACAGGTGTTCCTGGGTGATGGGATGGAGGGGTGCCACCAACACACTTACCAAAATGGCACTAAATCCCAGATGTTCTTTTGTTAACATAGTGGGTGATATTGAAAAACTTAGATCATCTTTCACGCAGCCTTCTCAGAGATAACTAAAAAAGCAAGATATATTTAAGACACAAAAAGCAAAATTCAAGATATCTTACAAAGTCAAATTACTTCCAGTTGAATTCATAAATACTGGATGTACAACATGAAGTTAGATTTCTGATCACAGAAACCTTATATTAATGTATTCTTTTTTTTCCCACTTTTTTTATTTTTTAAAAGATACTTCAATTACATAAATGTTACAGAGAATATATAGGGTATTCCCATATGCCCTGCTCCCCACACCTCCCACATTTTCCCACATTAGCAACATCTTTCATCAATGTGGTACATTCATTGCAATTGATAAACACATTTTGGAGCCTTGCCACTAAGCATGGATTATAGTTTACATTATACTTTACACTGTCTCCCGTTTGACTCTGTAGGTTATGGCTGGATATATAATGGCCTGTATCTGTCATTGTAATGTCATTCAGATGATACCCAAATCCCAAAAATGCCCCCCTATTACACCTGTTTTTCCCTCTCTCTAACCCCAGAACATCCATGGGTCATTGTCTCCACAACAATGGTATTTCTTCCATTGCTAGACTCACAAGTGGCCTCTCTCTAAGCTGAACTCAGCATAGAAAAGCAATAACTTTCCCCCAGCATGGGACATGACTCCCAGGGATGAGCCTCCCCAGCAAGGAGGGATTGCTACCAAGTACCAACAAGTAATGCATCTGGAAAAAAAATACCTTGACCAAAAGGAGGAAAAGCTAAAGACAAATGAGTTTGTATGGCTAAGAGAATTCAAAGTGAGTCGGGAGGCCATTGCAGAGGTAGTGCTTATGCACATCTCAACAGGATCTCATTTTCGAAGTCTCTGTAAGGTACAGAGGTTAATTTTCCTGTATCCTCACCTCCAAGACATCCTAATACATGATTACCCTTCCCTCATTCACACAAAAGTATTGAAAAATATTCCATGGAAAAACTGAACTTGAGAATCTCAGCCAAAGTAGGTACGACCCCAAATAACAAAGCTCGTTGGGGATATGGAGACATCCAGACACTATAGTCAGGGAAGACAGCTCAGGAATTTGGCCCCTTGCCAGTGGGCCCTAATCAGTGTGACTGAGTTAGACTCAGCAGTGGTTTCCCTATGCATGACTCTTCAGTCCTTCTATTTGAACTAATAAAACTATTAGTACTAGTTTTGTTAGGTATACATTCAAGAAACTTAACTCTTTGGGCTGTCCATGTGCCAGCTGAGCCCTGAATCTCAAAGGACTTGCAACACCTACTCTACAGTTCAGTGGACTCACCCAGGACAACTAACAGGGAGGAGATGATGGACAAACAACATACCAAGGAACTGAGAGTGCCTAAAACTGTAAGCAAGAGAGTCTCCTCTGTTGGATGTATGGAGTTGAAGCCCCCCTCAATTAATGGTGGAGCAGGCATCACCATCCCAGAGTCCTCAGGATTGGGAAATGAACTAGGGACTAAAATATTAATGTTTTCTTTTATCCCAACCTAATCTATAGTGATTGGCAGTTCTTTGTAATAGAGCGTGAATCTTTGTGCAAAAGGGTTATGTTGAGACAAGAGAGAACATCTCATTTTGGTTTTATTTCACCGACTACAGCTACATGACACTGCTATTTCTGAAAGTGGCCTTCATCTGCATGCTTTGCTGCAGACTGCCCTTCTGGCTGCAGTAATTTAGGGACATCTGAAAGCTGAGATTGAAACTACACTAATGCACTATCAGATAAGCATTAAGCACTATGTCTTCTGAGGTGGGTTTCATTTTAGTAGGTTGTGTGTAAGGTTCATTTCCTGTGATTTGCTGGATCTACCTACCTACATGTCTATCCAAAATAGGACTAAGTCAGAGATGTTTCAATAAACTTAACATTTGTCTTGGCAAATCTAAGTTGAAGCATTTGTCCCAGCATAGAATTATGACTTGATTTGACCTAGCTGCTATGCAAGAGGCTGAGTAGTCACACTGCTCAGTCCTGGTGGTCTTCTGGTTTACCTTAAGTGGCTCTTTAGCAGGGCTGGACTGCACTACTTTTGACATCTTTCTGGGTGTGTTTGGAGAGACTTGGACCTGAACAGATGGCCTCAATATGGGCTCCCATGACTACCATGCATGCCAAGCAGGCAGATGAGTGATCTGGCTTGTTCCTTCTCTTTTATATTGCTGCCAGCCAGGGAAAAGTGGTGAAAATAAATCAATGGCTCCCTCCTCCAGACCCAGCATGTACCTTTCAGTCATCAAAATAAGAAACATCCTGTGGTGGTTGTTGGGTGATTTCTCTGATAGAAAGAACCTTTCACACACTGGAGATTAACATGAAAAATGGCCAAGTGGTGCCTAAGAAGAGTCATTTTTTGTCAGAGACCAAATGTTGGCACTGAATGGGCAGCAGCAGATTTAGAGGGAGCATTGTTTATTCACTTTCAGACGCTTTGTGTCCTTTGTGACTGGGCTCAGTATTTTCGGTAACTGGTTGGTAACTGTTTACATCTCCTGTCATCAGAACACAGGAAATCATAAACAGAAATCATGCTGAATACCTTTGGCAGTGCCTTTTGGTTCCTACTGTACCAAAGCCAAGGGGCCTCATTCTTGTGTTACACCCATATTTTTTCACTCTTCACTGAGACTGTAGGAAACTCTATAGCTAACTTAAGACAAAGGACTTAAACTTTAACTCATTTAATCTTTAAATAGTGACTTGACCCCTAGCTAGACTGGTTTTTTAAATTCCATTTCCTTTTAGCTGGAATAAATACTACCCCCACCCCCACCTTGCTTACAAATCTATAAGTCACATTCTCACAGACACAAACTGATTTTGTAGTTATAAATCATGGATATTTGATGTGCTTTCAAACACTAAACATTTCACATACGTGAGAGCCATGTTGGGTTAAGATAGAAAGTAAGTTTTAATTTTTGGAATATAAGCAAGAGGCTTTTCAAATTTGGAAGCTTCATATGGCCCGTGGGTGGCATGTTATATACCCCAAGACTTACATAGTGCAGTATGATAATCTAGTTTCCAGATTTTACATAGCTTGACACACAGAATTGGTAATGTTTCTAGAAATACCATGTATGGAAATATCTTCATAAGAGTTTTATGTTGTGATTTGTTTTAAGTTATGTCTTATTAGTCAGCTAGAAGCATTATGGGACAGTCAGGTCAGGGTTTTAAAAGTGGGACTTCTGGTCTCATTTCTGATCTGGTAATAACGGAGCTATTTCTTGAGAAACATCGTGTATATTTTCACTGGTTCTTAAAAATATATCTGCAAAATAAAGTTGTTTAGCCTGTGAAGGTTTTGGGAGACTTCTTTTATAGATGTAAGGAAGTTTATGTGAAAATTATTATTAATGACTAAAATACTTAGAATTGTCAAGAAAAAAATGACAATGTTTCAACAAGCCCTTGAGAGGAGACAGGTTTGCTGTGAGTTAGTCATCATGATGTATTTGAGGACATGATGCATAGCAGTTGAATTTATATAAAAAGTGTTTTAAAGCTCTATTTGGAGGAATAATGGATTGCAGACTTAAATTATGGGAAAATGGAATTTTCCCTCAGCTTCAGATATGTAGCAAAAGAGATTCTTACTATTTTGCATTTTTGGATTCTCATTAATGTTTCATACATATACATAGCACACAAAGTCAATAAAATGAAAAATGCTATCTTAGATTTAAGATATATATTTTATGACATGAACATAAAATAGCGTCTCAGAATAATGGCTATGTTTTATTTCTGTGGCTTCATTTATGCCTTTTCTTTGGATAAATGGAAAGTCACCTATTTGTTTGTACTTAACTTTTTTCAAATGTTTATTTTCTTTATTTATTGAAATAAAATGTGACCTTTCAGTCTTTGTGTCCCAGGTGTAGCTGCATGAGTCTTAGCATTAAATTTTTTTTTGTTTCTCTTCTCCTGTTCCCACCCCTACAAATTACAATCAGCATGCCCTTAAGTTGGTGGAACCTACTGACCCTGAGGTAAGTACAAAGATGGGGAAAATGACACCAAAGAAGAGAAATGACTTGTTGAGGTTTGTGCAGTTAGTTGGTCAGAGCCGTGGCCGGAATCTAGAGTATTTTACTCCTACCTCAGTTTCAGTTTTTTCACAAATATTTATTGTGCCAGTGGCTGTGCTGGGTGTTCTGTCTGTGTCCTTTCTTTTCCATGATGCTGTCTGTTGGTCTCTGCTATGGGGGAATTGCTCTGTGCAAGTCATTTGCCTTTTCATTTCAGCCATTAGCATTTGATGTGTTCTTGGGCAATTCACATAAACATGTGGACCTCCTCAGTTTCCTCCTTTATAAATCCAGGATGCTCTACTACCAATTCTAAACTTTCATGATTCCATCATCATTTATAAGTGATAAATATATTTGAACTTGAAAATCCTTTGTATGCAAATCTATGTAGCTCGGGTCATCATGCTTTCTGAGTTTTACTTATTTTTGCTTCATCTTGTTAATAAAGTGGCAAGAGAAGTTATGTCATAAAAGCCCTTGGTGATACAGTGCTCAAACACAGGGTTTACTTGTTTTAACCAGATGATTACATTTTGCTTTAGGTCCCATGTTGTGAACAGCTGAGGGTTTGAATCACTGGAGTGCTTTTTTTTTTTTTTTTTTTTTTTTTTTTTTTTTTTTTATTGTGGGTAAAAATCAAATTTGCTTTTTAGTGCCTTGTTGAGGTGTGTGCCTGCATGAATTAGCAGCATCGTGAGCTATTGTTGTCCTCAGGACATAACGAAATGCATTTGTATAATAATGAGGTAAAAATGTAACTAATAAATGCAAGTTTATGATGCACATATGTGTTGGAGAAAAAAAAACAACCTTTCTGATATTGGCTCAAAGTATGGGGATAATACCAATATCTTTGTTAAATTGCATAAGCTGGAACAATGTTTTTGGGGGCCCTGGGATATAAAAAAATTAGAAAATGGACCATTAAAACTGCTTTGTACCTTTTGACCAGGATAATGTAAAAGTAGTCATTTATTTGTTGGTTTTTGCTCTGTTCTGAGGATTTTGCTTACTGCTTAAATATGGCATTTTGTTTAATTATTTTAATAGTCCTATGGCATAGTTTATTATCAACACTTTATAAAGAAGGAGACTGAGTTGCAGAGAGGTTCAGTGACAAGCCCAAAGACTCAAAGTTGCTATTCAAATTGATGACTGTCTGATTCTGAAACCTTGGGCTTATTCACCATGCTACCACTCTCCCAGATTCATTCATTTATCCACCACATATTTATTGGCATATTGATGTTTTAGGGGCTAGAAAAAGAGCAGAGAATAAAATAGATAGCCTGATCCCCTAAAGCTGTCATTCTCGTGGGGAAGACAGTAAAAAAAGAAATGGGTAAAATGTGTAGGATGTCACATGGTAATGGGAGCTTTGGAGAAAAATGAAGCAGTGAAGGGAGTGAAATGAGGAGAATGGGTGTGGAGCTTGCAATTTGAGTTAAGTAATCAGGAAGGTCTTGCTGAGAAGGTCATGTTGGAGCAATATTGATGTGGTGGGGAAGAGGGGTTGAAACCCTATTGGAAAAGGATTAAAGAGAAGTTAGGAGCTGAGGAATGGAGCAAGCAAGAGAAGAATCGTTAGAGTTTTACTGAAAGGGATAAAAATTATATCGGTATTAGAGAGTATGGGATCTTTTTATTTTTCTTTAAGGTTTGAGATATCATAGCAAGATTAATTGCTAAATGGTAGTGGTCTAGTAGAGAAAGGAAATTGATTGATGATGCTGGAGAGAGAGGTAAGAATTGCTAGAGCAATGTTCTTAAATAAGTGAGACGGGAGAGGACCCAGTACAAAAGTTGAGGGCTCAATCTTAGATAGGAGCATAGGGAATTGGTTTATAATAATAGAGAGGAAGGCAGAAGATATGAGCACAGATGCTGGTAGGCAAATAGATGAGGTTGTGGTAGCCTAAGGGCATTCTCTTCTGATTGCTCCTATGTTCTCATTGAGAAAGGCAAATCAGATCTTGAGCTGGGAGTGAAGCTGAGGGAGGCTGTGTTAGAAATTTGAGGAGAGAAGACGCAATCTGGTCATCTAGAAGAGTAGTAGAGTGACTGGAGCACAGCCATGAAGTTTCATTGCCTCGGAGCATTAAGGTCTACTTGGGATTAGTGGTCCTGTGTTCAGTGTGAGAATAACTGATATGGTTGTTGGTTCAATTTATGGGCAGTGGACATGCTTCTTAAACTATATTCATGATACACAGAGTAGATGGAAAGTTGGATTTAAATGTGGTCAAGATTCTGCCGGAGGAGAGCAATAAAGAGGTCGTAATTATGGACTATGAAATTTAAGCTGGGAAGGTGAGAAGTGAGGATAAAACTGGAGGGTGAGGAACACTGAGAAGGTGATGGGATCAGTGAGTTTTAAGTCCTGGTAGGGTCCAAGAGTGAGAGAGTGAGGTGGAAAATAGGAGATGGTGGTCTAACAGTGGGATATTTGTAGTGAAATTATTCAGGGGATTAAGTCTTCTTGGGTATAACAGGAATTAGCAGCTGGGTGGGGCAGAGGACAAGATCATTGGAGGAAAGATTGAAGGAACTGAACTGGAAAGTGAAATCACCAAGAATTATCTCAGAAGTATTCCTGGAGAGATTGATAGTTAAAAGACTGCAAGAAGGAAGGGGATTGGCCGGGGTTAGCAGATGATTGCAATAAAGAGCTAGTTGTTGATATCATCTGACTTTTAAGGGAATGAGAAGGTCAATGAGCAGCAATGAGGAACTGTGACTCTTTCTGGAGGAGAGTGGGGAAATGGTATGGCAAAGAGGAGCAAGGAGGACAGCCACCTCACTTTTGGCCCCCTCATTCAAGTGGTGTGGAGAAGAAAGTAGCCTTTATTCACAGGGCGATGGGCAGAGGACAGCCAGGTCTCAGTTGTAGCAAAAAAGGTGAAGGGGAGAGTCAGAAAGAGGTTGAGGAAATCGGTTTTACTGATGACCATGAGCTCTAGACATAGGGAAGAACTTCAGAAACTGAGGAGGAGAATGGAACCAGAAAAAGAGAATGTACAAGAAGCTTCTTGTGGTTACTGATGACAATAGTAAAAAAGTGGAAAACAAAATTTGTCCCATTGGTCTCTAGGCAGATAGTAGTGGTAAGGCTGGGTGTAATGGGAGGCGTGTCAACAGCATACAGAGTTATGGAATTCTCCTGTTCTTGCAAATCATGGTGTAGAGTCTTGGAGAGGGACACACCAGGATATCTGGAATGCTCTTCTAACTTCTAGAGCATGAAGAGTTTTAGGGTGTGCTCTTAATTTATACAAAGTATTTATGCTAAGGAATAAATTTCCTTCATTTGTGTGACTGCACAGCCATGGAAGCAGGGGTTTTATTTTTGTTTTTGCCCTTTACCATTCTATGCTATTGATCCTCCTTTGTGTATCTTCTAAGCTCTACCAGACACTGCATTAAGTGCTTGAAGTGAGGGGTGGATAGAGTCCTTTGAAGAGTTTACAGAAAAATGTACTATGAAATAACTACAAGGAGAATAGAAACCTGTGATGGATATGGGAGGACAGAAGAGGTGGGGACAGGTTTAGATGTCAATTTTCCTAGAAATATGGAAGATAGATAGAACATCCTATCTCCAGGATAAATTTCAGCCATTCTAGCCAGACCATTAGCAGAATTTTACAGCTACCTGCAAAGAATTTTATTTCTGGGAAATTATATAGTACTTCACACAATGTTTATACAGAGTTTATATGTATAAAAATGTTCAAAATTTCTTTGATCAATAAATGAATGGATGGATGAATGGCAAATTTACTTACTAAGTTCAGACTTCAAACTTTAACATTCATAATTTACATAGGTTGCAAACATTTCCAGTTTCTATTAAAATTCGAGTGCAAATCAAACAGTTGGACTTCACTGTGATTAACATTCAGTAGAGGAGGGGAGACCAGTTAGGCTCTGATTTGAGATACTAGGGAGGAGACTCACAAATTTTAGTCCTCTTTATTAATTTTTATTTTCATGGTAGTGAAGAGGAGCTCCCCCAGGCTATTGTTATAAGTCTTTTCATTGATCCTTCAATTCACTTTATGCTGTCTTTTGCTGTTAAGGCATTTTTTTTTTTTAAATGAGCCCATTCTGGATCTTCTGTTTTCAGTATAGTAGTACAGTTGTCTTATTAGATAAAAAGATTGATAGAACTGTTTTAGTCATCTGGCCATATTTGAATTAAGAGAATTATTTGAGTTGAAGTCTTCACTTAGAAATTTATGAGTACTTGCCCTTGCATTATATATGGCTGTGAAAGCTTATTTGAGATAACTGTAATTACTAGTGTTGATTTTTAAGAGGTTTTCTGTTTTTCTGTGCTTACCTTCCCTCCCTTCTCAATAGTCTGAACCTTTAGATCTATATAGCTATGTCACAAAACAGCAGAATATGAGGAGTTGTATGTATGATTTTATATTAACCATCAATGGTACTGAAAATGAAGAAATAGGTACTGGAATAGTTCATGCAAATTTTGAAAGATCAGAAAGCCTTTCCTATGCAGGCATGTCATAATCTGGCATTCTTGAATTTTATTCTGATGAAGATATCTCAAAAAGTGAACATAGATGCTGGGAAGCTACTTATCCATTTTGCTTTCTTCTATTTGATCTTTTGGATTTTTGCTGTGTTTATCCTATGCTAGGTTGAACTATTATTCTGGTTTAACACATGAGCTGAGTAGAAACTTCCCTTCAAGTCTGCCTTCCGTGGGTAATAATTCAATTTATTATCTGGCTTTATGTTCCATTCATACTCTATTGACACATGGTTTCTATATTTTTTATTTTTCATAGTCCTTTTTCAGGCACAATCTCTTGGATCCTGGAAAATCATTTTCTCACATGTTTTTTGTTCTTTTCTTCCTTTCTCTATTTATTTAGTACTGTAGAATTTATGTAGCATTTTAAAGTGATTTACAATCATTTTTAGCTATTTTCTTGTGTCCCTGTTCCTCCTCCCATCCCAAACCTATTTTGTAACCAAATTGATAAAAGATGAGTAGTTTTTTCCTCCTTCAGTGATGAGGAAATGGTGCAAAATATTTATGCTATTTACTGTTATTACTAATCATTACTTTGTTCCAAGAAAATAGTTCACAAGCCAAGGAAATCATAAGATGGGAATAGCATTCTTCTTTTGGTTTTAATTTATTTACATTTAACTTAGCCTATGGAATAATTCTCCACTGAGTTTGACTTATTTATGTTAATTTTATTTGGCATTGTGCAGTTTGTTTCTTTGGGCATTTAATGGCATATTTGAAAAAATATTTTGTTTGCCATATTTTCAGTGGAGCAATTTCTTATTCTCTAGTCGCTTGAATTTGACCTTTTGAATATTGTTTCTGGGCTTCTGGACTTATTCTTTACACTTTTGCATTTAGTTATTATTTGAGATTATGCTTCAAAACCTGAATTGAACAATACTCATAATGATTGCAATTCATCTCACATTTCAATCCTATAAATAATAGAGACTATAAATTTTACTTTACTATCAAGAATGCCCAACCAGAAGCACAAGGGCCATTTTGTATGTTTGTTTGCTTTTTGCTTTTAAGTTTCATCTGTGTCCTCTGGAACAAGTGTGAAAAAAAAATGGCATTTCAAAATTGATCACACAAACACTTATTGTTTATAAACACCATGCACTGTTTATATACACCTAGGATACCTTAATGAACAGATGGACATAAAAATAATGTGCCGTCATTGAGCTTGTATTCAATTGTCGGTAGGGGTGGTGTGGAGCAAGTTGCTACCCTGTGTGCCTTGGGAACACAGGCTCAGGTACAACAGGAACTTTCAGCAAATGACCACTTTATTACGTATATAACACAAAAAGCCCAAAAAACAGGGGAAGAGATCCCATCATGGCCAGTCTCCTGGGGAGAACAAAGGGCTCTGGTCAGTGTTGGTGGATGGCAGCTCAGCATGCCTTGCTTAGCACTGGAGGGAAGAGGCCCTGTGCTGTTTGAATGTGATGTATTCATGCCAGAGGGAGGGGGCGCAGTCACTGAGAAGGCCTGCCCTGTTAAGCATCAGGTGCTGCTTATTCTGGGTTTAAGGTCTGGTGGGGCCTTTTCATTAGACCTAACATCTCCTCAGGGCTGTGGAATGGAAACAGACTGAAATACTCTCATAAGGAGTCAGGGACTTCTCTAGCTGGTGGGTGGGGAGGTAGGGGGAGGGAAACAGACAAAATAAAATATAAACCTGCTATGTAAGTGTATTACATAGTGTGACAGAGGGTGGTAGTGGTATGAAAACAACAAGGCAGGGTAGGTGGGATCAGGAATGCTGGGGTGTGATGGGTTTGCAACTTTAAAGTTTCAACAGTATGGTCAGGATAGGCCTCTTGATATTTTTTTCTTGTCGACAATGAGAGAAAAATGATTTCATAGTAATATTTTTCTAAAGAGATTTTTTTCCCATTGATAACCTTGGTCTGACTGGATACATTTTGCTCCTCTTCAAAATGCTATGGAATGAAATAATTCCAGGTATGATTAAAAAGTGGATATGATTTTTTCATTTTTTGTCTTTCCCTTGGCACCCTTAGTTCCTTGCTTGTGCAGGTAGATATTTGAGAGCTGTTTTTGGAAGCCTGGCTCCAACTCTTCTTTTCAGGTTCCTACTATTTCCTTTGAACATTTTCTCTTCTGTGTACTATAATATGGTTTTAAGGATATTTTCCTTTTTAAAAAAATCTTATGACTGTACTCGATGTGTGTGTATATTGATGATATCGGAGTGAGAATTACAGTAAAGTTGAAAAAAGTCACCTTTAACATTTTTAAAAATTAACAATAGAAATATCAAAAAATATCTCTTAAAGCTTAGCAGACAATCTGATACTATGAAAAGAGGATGGGATTTAATGAGTTATTATTTAAATATGTTAATATTTGCAATGTGCTTAGAACATACCTAGTTTGTCATATAAAAGTATATTTTAAAAACCTGTGAATAGGGACTCTGTGACCTTGGGCAAGGCTTTTAACCTATTTCAGCCTCAGTTTCTTCACGTGTAAAAGCGTGAAGAAATTAATTCATCTATTAATGTCTTATACAGTGCCTGACCCACAGGAGTAATAATAACCCTATTACCTGACACCTCTCAAGGACCTGCTCTGTTCTAACCACTGTGCTAAGGTTTTGCTTCCATGATCCCATTTAATCTTCCTAAAGATCACTAGCACGACAACTCCATGAAGGAAGAAATCTCATCTGTCTTGTTCACTATTGTTTTTCCAGTATGGAGCATAGTGCTCAGTACATATTAGACACTGAATACATTAATTGTTGAATGTGTGAAAATAAATCCCCATTTTATAGATGAAGAAACTGAGGCTTAGTACCATTATATAAATGGCTCAACGGGAAACATCCAGTAAATGGTGGGGCCAGAATTTCAAACTAGGCAGTCTGACCCCAGAGCCTAAACTCTTAATCATAATATCAGCAGGCTTGCGTTAGCATGGTGTGTAGGGCACCGTAGGAGAGGGTTTTCTCTCTCCATTCTTTAAGTTCATAGCGCCACCTTTTCACTTTTATCTTCGAGTGAGGATGTAGTACTAAGCACACTGAATTTAATAGCTATGATTATTGTCGTCAGATGTGTGCACATGCTCACATACATCATCCTCACACACATGTGCACGCATGCTGCACACAGATTCTTTGAAGATTTGCCTGATAACTGTCTTAAGATCTCTTTAGTCAGTAAAGGGCTCAGTGAAATAATCACTGGTCTGGACTAAATGTCTTCCCTTTACTTGTGTGTAATAAGTGGGGGAGCAGCAAGAAAATTAATCTCACAACCTGAATGCACATTTCTCCACAGATAAGACATTTTACTGCTATTAGGCTAATTTTATTTCAATTTTTTTTCTTTCTTAATGACTGATAGGAAATTAACTATTGTAGTTCATGTATCTTTTTCAATGCTTAAAGATTAAAAAAAGAGAGGAGAGTCTGACAAGGTCTTACTGCCTATATTCATAGAGGAGCCAATAAAGTGTTCTAAAGACTAAAGACTTGGTAAATTTAATTTGGATTATTGTACAAATAATATGATTTCAATGTGGTTCTGAGATAAGGTTTTTATACTTATCAATGTTTTATCAATACCTTTTGAATGGTGAAGACTGCCTGCTTTTATGTATTTATTTATTTGCTACACATATGAAAACTATGGAAGATTTTTTAATGGTACTCAAATGAGCTTACTTGAGCAATAATAAAGCCAGAAAGGAAAATAGAGGGTTAATGAGCTATAGAAAATCTGATCTTAAAAATACTTTATAACTACATATAATCCTGCCTTATTCTAAAGACTCAGAATTCTAGGTATTCTTAGAGAAATCTGTGACTAGTGCAGTTTAAAAGGTCTTGAACTGATGTGTAGCAATTTTTCTCAGTGTTTCTTTATACACCAGAATGTGTCAAATGCTGACACTGTATTAATAATTTATAAATTGACACTGCAGCAAATTTTTCAAACTTACACTTGGGAAGAAATGGGACAAATCATTGGAGTCAATCCTAACCAAATTTCGTTATAGTAGAAACCATAGGGCGTCAGTTTTATTCTTATGCTGGCATAAGGATCAATTTGTGAGAAAAGCGTGGGCCAAAGAGTCAAAGTAGAACATTTCTCTCTCTTTCTCTTTTTCTGTGTTAATATCACATGGTGAATTTTAAAATTAATTAATTGATTACTAATGTTAGTTTGAAGATAGCCTAGGAAGAAGAGGTAGAGATTGGAAAGAATGGGATGGATATGTATTTGATTTTTTAATAAGTATGTGAAATTGGAACATGTTACAATGAATGCGTTAGGAATGATTTATAAACATTTTTATATGTAATAGAGAATATTTTCTTATGATATTATAAAATCCCCATGTGAACGGCATCTGTTTTACATTATTTTTGCAAAGTTAATAATGATAATTTTTCCAAAAGGAAAGTGTACAGGGGGAAGGAAGGTGATATTGAACCAAATCTTTATTTTATAAATATGAGAACACTTCAGATCTCAGGCCAAGTTTTGGATAATGCTGTTTTTAGAGATTGTGTGCATCTCAAGAGTCCAATAGATAGTTGCTGAAGCAACTTTATCTTCATAAATGCCCATGATTCACCACCAGCCAGGAAAATCATGGCAGTTGTGGGATTCCCAAAAGCCACAGGGATAAATTATACACTGGCGTTATGACTGACGGGTGTAATAGGTCTTTCTGTAGTAAATGCATTCCTATATTCCATTCCAGGGTTTACTTTCTTGCCTTCCTCCCATACCATGGTATGCCCTGGAAAAGATTGTTTCAGTCAATTACAGTTTATAGTTGATTAAGCTACTGAGTTGACTGCTTTATACATCTTAGCATGACATTTAGAAGCAATATGTAAATATGTTTAGTAATGTTTAAGCCCTTCCTAGATGGCATATCTCCAAACCCATTAGCTTTCGTCCCAGTGAATATTGGAAGGAAAAGTGCTTGATGAGCCAGCCGGCTGTGCTTTTGTGTGTCCACACCTCTCTTTGATCCTGCAGTTCCTAAACCTGTCTGGGTCAGATCACTCTGGCCTAAATCTGCCTTAGGAAATTTGGTACGCTCCTGGTATAGTCTGGGTTGGAAAATTTTTAAAGGTCAGTTTGAACCTTTGGGTTGAAGACAATTAAAATGTAAGGTTGAGAGGAGGAGGGGGTAAATTAATCTAGACCAATAAATCAAGATGATTAATGATCTTTTATTAGTTATAGAATCACAAACAACTTAGAATTTATAGAGTAATTATACATTTAGTGCTACTAGTTATGAGCCAGATGTGGAATCTAGTTCTGTTGTATTTGGTATGCCCTGCCCAAATTTAGAAAACACATTAAGACCTATTCAGAATCAGTGAAATGAAAGCACATTTTGGTATTAGACCAAATGTTCAACTACCTTCACTTGTAGTAATCTCAAAGCTACACACAAACACTCTTAAAAATAAAGTATAAAAATGTCTAAGAACAAGTAGAATTTATCCAAAATTTTCATAAGCTAGTACTCAACATTTATTAATAAATGAAGATTTATGTTTATAGGAATGGTCCTGGGAGGTACTATAAAATCTTCCTGATACAGTTCAAAAATTATATTTTGTTTAGTTGTATTGTTAAATTATTTTTTGTATTATGATTCTTTGATAATTGATGATTTTTATATATTAGCTCCAAGTTAACTATAATACTACACTATCTCATTTATTAAATACTATGGAAAAATAACACAGCCCATATAACTTGAGTTTCCATTTAGGATCGAATTTTTAAAAAGGTTTGGACAGAAAAATTTCTAAAGTAGATTACAAACTTCCCTCTGTTTAAAATGGAGTATTCTAGAGTCACTTGGATTTTTTCATGGTGGCAAAGTCAGGACGCTAAATGATAATGAATATATTTTCTTATAAGGTAATAGTGACTCCCGGAATTATCTGGCCTCATCTACTGTTTTTGAAATTCTTTTGTTTTTGTTATAGTTTTTATAATTTGTTGAACATATTACCATAATAAATACTGAAAATTTTATATAGTATATATGTGTGTCTAACTGTATACCTATAAATCTATTTATAACTTCAACAGAACTCTTTTAGCTATTTAATGCATTTGACTTTAAAAGCCTGCATTTTCTTATTTTCTCGTCCTTTGCTGCTTTTAATTATTAGAACACTGGAATATAAGATTAGTTGCTTGTTTGAGTTTTGTTCAAGAATAAATAGGTTTTGAGTGGGAACCTGAGCAATTTCTTCATGAGTTAAGGTCTTCATGTCTGGTCTTGGAGGCAACCTTTTCCCATTGCACTTAAAACCAGAGAAATTTTCTAGCCTACCCCAAAATAGAAAGAACAGTATCATAATCTCTTATATACATATAACCCAGCTCCAACAATTATTGTCATTTTTCCATTCTTCTTTCATCTCTTCCCTCACCTTGTCCCTTCCACATGCTTGTTTGTAAGCGTGTGTTTTGGTGAGCCTTTAACAATGTTTCTTGCTCTACCTCTTAACTGTGCTGTGGCTTCACTCTTCTGTTATGTGAGATGATGCCTCATTATCTGACTATGGGTTACAGAATTTGGTAGCCTGGTGAAAACCTCAGACTCCCAAAACTTTATAAATGGACCTTTAAAGCAAAATATATCTGTCTGTCCTCTATTCATCTGTTGAAAATCTATCTATAGAAAAATTTTCTGATGAAAAACTGAGATCCAAAACAGTGAAGGGGTTTTTGCAGTGTTATAGAGCTGTTGGCAGTTAAGGAGAGACTGTGCCCTTGCCTCTATAGTGTATCAAACAGGAATCAGAAATTCTAGTACTTTTGAATGGACTAAAGCTTCTCTGCATTTAAACTTCACCAACTGTCAGATGACAAGTTTAGCCCATATGTGGTTAAGGCTATTTAGAGTGCAACTATACTGGTTTCATAGGAAGTCACTTTTATGTCGAGTCTGTTGAGAATTTGATGTTAAAGGTGAATGAAAGGAACAAAGGGAATAGGAAATGACGTCTTGCTCTTCAAGGTGTTCATAACAAACACCATTCCTTCACCATATCTTGCATTGCTGTTTTCCACATTTCAGCATATGTAGCATCTTCTGCCCCATTCAAGGGTACTTGGTTTCCTAGATGTGGGCATGTAGGCAGATAGATTGATGGTGGTGGTTCTTCCTCGTGCTCCAGGTTTGCCCTCGCAGGTCCCTTTTCAAAGAGCACATGCACCTAAGATGGGACACCGTCCTGTCTCGTAATATCTAATTGTGAGTGAACAAATCATATTCCTTTCCTCTCAGATTGCATGAGAGAATGCGTCTCCAGAGAAGAGGAAACAGGCATGGAAAGGCTAAGTGTGGAACACTGAAGAGAAACTTGGCGTATTCACAATTTTCTTTAGGATAACTTGGTCTCACAGCGAAGATTCAGGATGAAATGATAGGGAAATACCAGCACCGCACCAATGGAACGCGTCTTTGGGATGTGCAGGGAGGTATCGACAGGGTCAGGAGGGGTCGATCCTGTCTTCCACCTGGAGAAATGCATGGTTGCCTGCAACTTGCACCACAGTGAACGTTGCCTTTGCTGACCTGTGAGACTCATGAGTTATTCTTTTATTTTTTTGTAGTTTACAAAATGTTTTTATATAATCTCTTTCATTTCGTGCTCATGCTTTGAGTAATAGAAGTCATTGTTTCCATTTTTCATTAGTAGCAGAACTGAAACTCAAACTCATAATTCCTGATTAACTCCCAAACCATTATTCTTTGCAATACACTACAGATGCTATGGAAGCACACACACACACACACACACACACACACACACACACACACATACACAGAGGTGAAGCACATGTATACATTTTGAAAATGGAAGCAAACCTGAATTTTCTCTTCAGTCTTCAGAGACTTGATGGTCTTGAGTGAGGTTCTGATGGCACCTGTGTACCTGAGCAGGGTGTGAAGCATACTCATCCAGTTCAAGCATGAGGCTTCCAACCTTTGCCAGCTATGATTAGACATGTAATTGTGCAACTAAATTTAATCTTCCATTTGCATATGTAATTAATTATAATATTGTTAGGCTCTCTCCGGCCTTCCTTTCCTAAAAATCGAATTACTCAAGAACTCTGATCTGACACAAAGGTCTTTTTAGAAAGTAGATATCACATTTTGAAAGATAAAACAAAGTGCTGTTTATAGCACACTCACTTCAAATTCAGAGCCTTCTGTTGAGATCCAGACAGCTTTAGGCTTTCTGAAAACGGTCTCAGAACATTTTTTCACAGCAGCAGTTTGTCTCTTCAGAAGCTCTCAATGTTTAATAGTGATCTTGAAAACCAGATCACCCTAAACCACGTACTTTTTCTTTGGCACCCAGATAGGATTATTCATTCATGTATTTGTTGATTTAACACACTTTTATTGAGTTTGAATCCTCTGTATGTCAGGTCCTGTCCTTAGAAGTGGTTCCTGGGTACCCAGTTAGGGTAGGGAACTCTTAAGGTTGAGGATTTAAAAACAGGATCTACTCTTGCTGGCAACTCACACAGCACCCAAAGTGCTCCCTCTGTGGATAAAGAATGCAAACTGAATTCTGGCTCCTTTCAGTGGTTTAATTCTTCCCACCTGTGTGCCTTGAATTGTTTACAGGATGCTGAGGTATTCGTCCTTTCAGCCCTCAAGGTGACTGGGAGGGACCCAAGGTCACTAGAACCTCCAGACTCCCCTGTTTACTGAGAATACTGTATGCTCTTAGCACTTGATGGGAAATAATTGAGAAACACAAGTCTAAATAATAAATAATCAAGTATGATTGGGGCCAATTTTGATGTCCAGGGATCTAGAATGAGGGGAAGGGGAAGGTTACACGATAGCCTTAGGCTTTTACATAGTGGTGGTTTGCAGTCATGCAGTTGTTGAAGGTGAGATTGGGGGAGGCCAGGAGGGGAGGATTTACCTGAGGTGATGAAAGTTACTGTAAATAGGATCAATTTATTGGAGCTAGCTGGAACTAAGCAAGGGTTCCCACTTGACCAAACCTAAATCTGCTCTCACACTTGATGTGTTTGCTCAAGTTGCCCAAGCATGATGAGAGTTCAGTCCTACATTTTGGGAAGTGAGGTTTAGAAACCAGCACATGTCAAAGATGTAGAGAAAAAAAATCATTCACAGTGAGGAGATATAATACTTTAATAGCAGGGAGAAAGCACCAGACATTCTAAAATCCTTCTTATATGTGTACAGATGAGCAAGGAACATGTCGATTAGTTCATATATACATATACATATATTTATTCCCTTTTGTTTTTGGAAATCATTTTTCTGATAGATATTTCCACTGTTTAGAGAACAGTCAAGAATAAGGGAGTAACAAAGAAATATAAATCGCTTAAGTTGATATTGAGATTTTATACTTTGCTCAAACTCTTCACTTATAGAAAAGATCTTAACACCCTTACTCAGACCTATTTACTTCTACTTTGTCACAAATTTAATAAACTGATTATGTAATTCCATGGTTTATTGCAGGTTATAAGTATCAAGGGATAAAGGGTAGGAAAAGGGCATTCCAGCTAGAGGCGGGCATAATGACATCAGATGTCCTTTCTAGATTCCATTTCTGAAAAGGTAAATTATTTCATGAATTGAATTAATGTATGTTTAATGACCTACAGAAACAGCCAAAAGCAGCGATATGACCTGAATAAGTCTATTTTAGATCACTTCATGGAGGATCTGCCTCTTTACATCTTGATCATCACTAAAAATGTCAGAATATAATATTTATGGTCATAATGATTAAATTATTTTTACTTTAATCTTTCAGATGTCTCAGAGGTTGTTTGATCAGTCCTGGAAAGTATTAGTTAAAGTTTTTCAAAAATTTCTGATTCTGAGGGATCTGATCAAAAAAGTCAAGTTCTGCAATATCATGGCTGAAAGATGAGGTGTCAATATTTGTAGTATTTTATATACATATTTGCATATATGTACACACAGCTATTTCAGGCAATTTGTCAATATGTTTTTAATTTTTTTTCTCAGTGGCTCATTATTTTAATGTTTTTAATTTCATAATGAACTTGCATGATGTATGACATTCAGATGTGCAAAATTTTCTCTTTTGAATGTTCAGTCCTTCAATCCTTGGTGTGCTTATTGGAAGTCTACTCCATCTCTTATATTCAAGAAAACATATTGGAATTCAAGTAACGTAATGATGTTTGAATGCTAACCTTGAATCTGCTCTCAGCTATTAAAAATATATTATTTGCAAACTTTGATACCTTAACTTTTGTTGTTAACATTTCTTGTGACATGTACCACAACTGATTGTAATATAAGTATGTCAGGAAAACTTGGTTGAGTACTGTGGCTGAAGTGTCAAGAGTTTAGGATTTAAGAAACTTTAATTTTTCCCTTTTGCCAAATTAATCCCCTGGGTTTATTAAATGAGACTCCAATGGGTCTTTTAGTTTAGACCCGTGATTCCTCACAGGGCATATACCTCCCTAATTAAATTGCACTGGCGAAATGCTTTATTCTTCTCCAGAGAAGAATAATGGAATTATGGAATTGCATAGTACTTATTATGCATCAGAGTTGTGTCCTAGTTTTTTTTTTCCTGTTCTTTCACAGTCCTGGTATATTCATGAAAGAATGTAATATACAATGGTTTTTTTTGTTGTTTGTTTTTTTCAGTATCCTGGGAATATTGTTGTAGGGAGTGATTTGCTAGAAAGGTAAGAAGAAGGAATTAAAGCTTCAATAAATCTGTGTTAAACTCACTGCCTTGCTGTATTTGAGGTCTTAACTAGTTTATTTCAGGCCTGATGTCCCTAAAGTATAGAGGACCCAAGTGAATATATTTTAGAGGCAATGATATTTGGGACAAAAATTTCCAACTCTGGTATTGTGATATGCTAGGGAATCCTCAGTCATTTCAAGGAGAATTACAAAATAAAAGAAAGTGCATTCTTAATTTAATATAATTAACTAATGTATATCATCAAGCTCCCTTTTCTACAATGGTGGGGTATGACCTAGACTGTACTTAGTACCAGGCATTTAAAGACAAATGATTCATAGTGCCAACCCCCGGGGGGCTTGGTCAAGTAAAACAGACCTGCTAAAAATGCAATAAAATGTTATAGGTACTGCTTATAGGGGAGGATTCATGGAAGTGATAGTTCTTGAACTTGAAGTAGGACTTCAGGGGATGACTCCTCTGCTCAGTCAGGATGCAGGCTGGGAGAAACATTGCAGGCTGTCTCTTATGTCTATGTGTGTGACTGAATTTTAGAGAAATCTGTACTTTTTAGAAAGGTCCTGGAAGTTTGTAAAAATGGGGGATAGCATGTCTCATAATATTTTCTCTTTACAACTCATTTCTTTTGACCTACTTTTTAGGGAAGGCACATGTATGTATAGGTATATGTTTATATATGTTATAAAATACATTAATTATATATTAATATATATCTTATGTGTAATTTTGTAGCTAAAGCTAAAAGAAATGAGGTATATAAAACTTTCCAAAATTTAATTTGCTTTCATGCCAACAGACACTTGGCTCTACTGGCAAGGGCTTACTTTCAGAGCCTAAATAGGAAATCCCTAAGAGTCAATACACATGAGGATTTTTTTCTCACAGTAAAAATGAACAATCAGAATAAAAACAGTACCTCTGTTGTAAACATTTAAAAAAGAGTGATTGGCATTTATTTGCATATCCATTCACCTATTTATTCATTGTTTCTTGTATGCCTACCATGTATAATTCCTTTGCCAAAGACTGTGATAATAAATCAAGGCTTTCAATTCCTTGAGTGCAGGAATAGTTTCTCATTTATTGTTGGGTCTTTGTACCCAGAACAGTACCTGGCAAAGGTAGACATTCAATATATATTTGGTTGTTTGACATGACCTATACTATAAAGATGTATGGGAGATGGTCTCTTCATTCCAGGAAGTGTATATAGCTCAACTGAAGACATAGTCAGAAGTAACTGGTAAGTGGTCAGTATAGGGCACGTGCTATCTATTTGTTCACAATAAATATGTAGTAAGTGTTTGGGAAAATCTGTGGAAAGAGGTTACAACTGAATGAAACATGATGATACACAAATGGAGATGTTGCTATTCTTCAGTGATAGCTTCAATTTGTAGAATTGCCATGCCAGGAAAACCACAATGATGCTAATTGACGTTGGTTCAAGATAGATTTTCTATTACTGTACAAGCAGCAGAAAGAACTTTCATTCTCTTAGTTCCTAATGGACCTCTCAGAAAATGAGTCATTTCTCTTCAGTATGTAATGCTTCATGAAGATAGTTTGCATGGCACACAGAATGTTTAGGTGTATTTTCTTAAATGGAATAAACATCTTGGTAGTTTGTGTGTTGGCTGTGTCTTCCTAACTGAATCTGGCAGAGTTGTTGTATAATTGTTGCATTTTGTATCTGAGATATGGTAAACAGGTTTGGTGGTTTCAGAGAAAAGACTTGGTATTCAGTAAATCCTGGTTTAGATTGTTGCCTTTTAAGATTATAGCATTTCTCTGTCTTGAACGGGCATGTATTATTTTGTGGAGTGATTTGGGAAGCATTTGGCTATACCGTTACTCTTCCATTTGCACTGTAGGAGAAATCACAAGGATTGACAACTCCATGGAATTTAACCTGCAGGATTTTGGTTTAATGGCATTTTAATTAAAAATAAAACATATTTCTCTTAGGTTGGAGATGGAAATAGACATTTTCAATGTCATTGTTATTAATTTAAAATTAATAGTTGGAATTGTTTAGACTCCCCACCACCTCCCCGCCCCCTTAAGAAGTAACTGGTGCATTTCTGAGAAAGTTCCCAAAGAATCTCTTGTTTGGAGCACTAATTAAGAATTCCCATACTAAACTTTTCACCAATTCCCATAAAATCTAGGCACTTTCATATATACTTTGTAAGTGCTCTCTCTTGTTTATGACTGGTAAGTTCTTCCCCTAGCTCTAATGCTAAACTGCTGCTCGTATCTTTCAAGATAAAGCTCCAGTGTTACCTTCTCAGATTCTTTCAGACAGGCTGAGTGCTATGCTTCTGTTGTGTTTTCAAAGCCTCTAATAGAGACGAGGCACCTAATTATAATATAACTATTTATGCCTGCCTCCCTTGCCTGTGAGTTCTTTCAGGCTCAGGATTGTGCTTTATGCTGTGTTGTACCTTCGAGGCATGGTGTTCAGTTCACAGTTGAGGTTTAATCATTGTTGAATTTATTGTCAGAAAGATGAATTAGACCTTTGCTAGGGAGCCTTGCTTGGTACTTCCTTTCTCCTTGGAGAACTGTAGGTCTCTTGGTGTTCTGAAGGTGGCTTACCAAGGGGTAGGCTGGTGAGCACATGTCGTCATCCTGCGGAGAAGAAGAACTCCCTTGTCTTTCTCAGGTTTTCTTTTCCTCTCTACCCCACCTACCTTCTTTTCACCCAGCCTCTGAATCACTTCCAAGGGAGCTCTTCACTGAAAGGTATTTATAGGGCTGTTGGACGGATAGGAGAACCAGTGCCTTTGATGTAAGGGCTAGTTTCTTTGTTCTCTTTGTGTTTCTGAGGACATTGTTGCTATAAAAAATAATCATCAATAGCTTCCAGCTGTAGGAAGCTTTCAAACCTGTGCCCTGAAAGAAAAATCTCCTTCGAGCACAAATAATCACTCATTTTTTCCCCAAGGGCTAGCATTGAATGTCTTTGTCAGTTTAAGCTATCCAGAGGGTACCTGGAAAACCTAACAGTGCTGGGATTTAATAGTTAAATGACATAATGCCATTAATAAGTATTCATGAGGAATACAATTTCTGGTGGATTTTTTTTGTTATAGAATATAGGCACTACAAACCATTTGCATGAGCTGAAGTCCTATTAGTTTGTTTAGATGAGTTTTTTGGTGACCTTGGAAAATCACTGAATTTTCCATGGGTAAAACAGTGATGAATAATAGCTTCCAAAGTTTGCTGTAAGATTCAAATGAGACCATGTAAATGAAACCTCTTTGAAACAAAATAGTAGTATTGTACAGATATAAGTTATTATAAAATCCTTCCCACTTAAGATATTTTCTTTCTTTCATTTAAATGAACAAGCAGTGCTTATCTTTGTGTAGGTCTTGTACACTGTTCATTATGTAATATAATAGAAATGTGCAGAGTACAAAAGAGAGGACAGTCCAGTTCCTGTAAATCATAGATGACCTTAAAGAGAGTGAAATCCTTTATTTAACAGATGGGGAGGTGAAACTCAGAATATGTAACTTATCAAATGCCAAACAGTTTCTAGTAGCGTAGCTAAATTAAAACTCAGGTCTCTTGATTCCTAAATTCAAATTGGATTAACCCATAAATATGAAAGAGTAAATTGTAGTTAATACTTCAGAAAACAGGACAAAAATCTCCCCTCACCTTGACTTTTTTGTGAAAACTGCCTTGTGTGAGCTATATTAAACAGATGTTGGAAAATATGAGATTCTAACAATTTTCAAAACTCATTTCTGTTTATTTTCCTTCAATATGTGAAAGAGACTTTTCAGCACATCAGCATGTTTTTTTAAACTTATTCTTATGTTTTGATTAGTAAATGTGGTATAGCATTTGTATTTCTGAGAAATATAAAGGAGTATAAATTTTTCTGCCCTCATCCTTGATCGCAGGTATTTGAGAAGTGTTTGCAGTTGTGCCTTAAAAAAGTTAAATATTCTTTGTTCATTTAAAATGTCACTATCCTATCTCATACACTATTAAAAAAAAAAAAAAATGCTTTGCTTATTCCGTAAACTCATCTCTTTACATTTACCCCTCTCCTTTCTGCAGCTTAATTTTTGGTCATTGATAGTTATGGCAAAATTTCTGAATTGCAATGGTAGTGTTTTTCCACACCTCCAAATTGTTCCAAATGTATGAAGTGACTTTTAAATCAGGCAGATTCAGCTGTGGAAAAGTATGGACACTTGCCAGCAGGGGTATCTAGCGCAAATTAAAGAAGCCTGGGAATAATCATTGACAAAACTTAGTTTTGCTCTAAAGAGCTCACACAGAAAAGATATTTTCTTCAGCACTAATCAAATAACTGCACCTAGTAGATCATAAAGCTCAACTCTCTAGGGCTTAGAAACCAGGACAAGAGCAACTCCTAATGCAATGCGATTTGTTCATGACCTTTTTAGAAAAGAACATCTCATTTCTCCCTAACGAATGCATTTTCAAATGCATCTTTCCTCACACTCTTTAAGAAATGCATTTTCAAGTGCATCTTTTCCTCACCTCTTCCCTTGGATCATATTGAAGATAATGAATGGGAAGAACCCTGAATGGGGAGGCAGTCAGTGCAGCTAGCCTAGTTAAATGACTGACTAAATATTTGTTGAATAGTTTGTATGTATGTGTGCATGTGTGTGTACACACTTGTGTGTACACTACCTGAAGGAGTATGGATTTGAACCGAAGTGGGCCATATGGAACACAGCTGGTAATATCCACAGAGATAATGCTGGCATAGTAGAAGGACACAGGCTTGAATTAGGTCATGCCCTGGATGCAGTTCTGGGCATCAGAAGATGAGACCCTGGCAGGCATTTCCCCACCACCAAGGAGGAACAATCTGGTCTGGCATCTGGTCCCAAATGGTTGTTAACTCTTGAGACTGGGGACATCATACCTGGTAGATGCAAGGCTTCCTTTGCCAGGACGTTGGTGCTTGTAACCTCATAGACAGAGGATGGGGGCATTCTTGCCTTCTTCTATCACCTGGCCTTGAAAATCACTTTTAAGTCCCTTGTGGTCACAAACTCTGAGACAGGTGCATCAGAGATACATATGGAGTTGCAGCTCATGTTCAAAGAGAAAAGACTAGAGTCTAATTTCAAAAGGTAAAATTTATTTTTCTTTAATATTTGTCAGCCACATTTGTTCCTTGTGGTCCTCAAGGTCACTTCCATTTTTCAAATTCTGGGATTCTGTCAGGATTCTTCACTTCAAATAGCTGGTAATCCAAATAAAGAAAAGAAAACAAACAAAAAGGCTGAGAAAATTGGGGAAGATTTGTGTGCCTGTTTCACTTTAACCAAGACCAAATAGGATAAGGGTAAAACCACACTCCTATTTTTCCCTTTATACTTTATTTTGGGCTTGTTAGAGTTAAAGCCCTGCCAAGGTTATCCCAATTCAAGGGCATGTCCCATTGAAAGATAGACTGATCCAAAATCATGGATCTAGAAGGAAACATTTTATAGGGTAAAAAAATAAGTCCTAAGGTGAAGTGATACCTTAGGGTCACATGGTGATGTTTTTAGACAGTGAGTGGCTTTGTACCTTCTGTGGGAACTATCCACACAGGGGTGAAAAATTAAAGGTCATGTAGCTTTGTCAATGTTTTTATCCAGCTGAATTTACTAGACTTAAATTTAACTGGTTCAAGAATTACTGAAGTTTAAAGTCTAAACCAAATGCATGATAAAGATTCAGAGAAGATTTTGCTATCATATATGCAGACAGGGAAGAATCATGATAGCTTTTGTGTGTACCCTTAGAAACTTGTCATTGTTTAATTCTATAGAATTTTCATTAGTATAATCCCTTTAATTGATAAATATGCAGTTGCTGTATCCATTGTCAATTTGTGATAAACAACACTAATTTTAGTGTACTGCAGAGTGGGTTAAAAAACTGCATTTCCCAGGGCTGGCCAGTGCAGGACAATGGTTTGGTTATTTCAGCTGGTTAAGTGAATGCCTCTACCTAGCTGATAAAAGCGCCAGGCTTTGGAAGAGCTCCAGAGTTTCCTTTATGCTTGTAGGAAAACGAGGTAGCATTTCCAGTGTGCTGTGTGTTCAGAGAGTTTGGTGCAGTGCAGCAAGCTTGTATAATAGCACCATGTTGCCGCTTGGATCGGCTCATTGCTCTACTTGAAAGAGTGGGAAGTTCTCATTTCTGTGCAAGGGTTTGTGTGAGTGTGTGTATGTGTGTATTATATGCATGTATGCATTTGTGTGGGTGCATGTTTACTCTTCTTTAAATTCCATTAACCAAGTGTCAAGTACATCTGCCATTTACTTACTTCGCAAGGTTACTATTTCTGGTGTCCCTTTTTTATTCAGGTCTTAGAAAATTCCCTTCATTTTTGCTGATACTTTGGGATGCTCTTTTCCAGGGTCTGTTTTTTTTGTTTTTGTTTTTTTCCCTTCAATAAGAAACTCTTCTGGTTCACATTCACGCATGGATTTTGTATATTTATCACTTCTGCCCCTGGCACCTAATCCAGTCCCACTGTCCCAGCATTTTATCTGAATCTAGACACACTTCTTATGAAGGGCAAATGATAAGTTTCAAAGAGCAGAATCACAGAAATTAAAACTAAGACAAGGACTTGATGTTTTGTAGAGCAATTATTTTATCTTATAAACGATGAAATGGAGACATGCAAGTGAAATGACTTGTTCAAGGTCATTTAAAGACGAGCTAAAATCTGGGCCTGCTGACGTTTAGTCCAATATTTTTTCTGAAGTAATTGTTTTGAATTTTTTAGAATACTATGAGGGGTGAATTGAGTCTCCCCTTGATATATACTATAAGTTTTCGTACAGCCATGACCGGTATCTAATAGCTCACTGAAGCTCTTTTAATGCCTTTAACTTTTCTTGAAAGTTATGAAGAATAAATCAATACACTCAGATAAATTATATTTTATTAATGCTCTTCACATTAATTTGCACATAGTAGGCACCCAATAAATGTTTGTTGAATCAATTTTATTATCAGAACTGAAAGAAAAGTGGGAAGATAAATGAAGCTTGTCATTGTTAAATACAAATATTCTGAGTAGTCCACTTTGCATATGGAAAGCCCACCATCTGCCAATGGAGAGAATCTCATATATCCTTTGGGAGCAGTCTGGATTGATTCAATTGTTTGGAAAGATTTTAACGAAAATATTCCTCTGAGGATTGTTTAGAAAAGGACATCCTGATGTAACTAAATTTCTACTGCCTATGCTTCTGACTCCAACCTTACTGAGCTTCTCTAGAACACATGGAATGGTTAAGAGGACTGTTCTGGAGTCAGTTTCAACCTCAGCTGCAATATTTGTTTGTTGTGTAACACTGAGTGAGTTATTTAGCCTTTCCAAACCCTAGGTTTCTCTTCAGCAAAATGGGGATAATAATAGTAGCTAATTTAGGGTGCTATTGGGGGCATCTCTGCACTGATAAATAGAAGTACATGGCCTAGTGTGAGGAACACGGTGTGCTTGTATTATTGTGTTATTGCTTGCTTGTATTAGGGAGCTGTTATAAGGATTAAGCAATTACTATCTGTGACCTTGAGCACATTACTCACTTTCTGTGTCTTAATTCCTTCACCTATAAAATGGGCATGATAATAGAAGTTACCTCATAAGGTTGTTGTGAAGATTAAATGAATTAATACATGTAAAGCACGTAGAACAGTGCCAATCATTTACTAAGTACTCAACAAATGTTATTGATTACTATTGTTAGATAAAACACTCAGCACAATGACTAATATATGGTGACTACTCAATAAATAGTAACTCGTTATTATCGTTATTTACTCTTTCTTCATTTTCAGAAGAACTGGTCTATAAAAATATGTGGAATCACTCTAACAGCTGTATCATAATCTTGTATGGAATTTAGTTTTATAAGACCAAATTAAAAGCCTGTTCTTGTAGCTCTGTCTTTAAGTTAAAAATAGAATATGTAGGTATATTAGTTTTGTATTATTGCATAACAATTTGCCATAAATTTAGTGGCTTGAAACACCATATTTTTATTATCTTATAGTTCTGTAGGTCTGAATTCTGGTACAGGTCTCACTGGGCTAAAATCAAGGCAGCAGCTGGCTGCATTCCTTTCTTGGAGGCTCTAGGGGAGGATCTGTTTCCCAACCATTTAGATATTGGTAGAATTCAGTTCCATATGGTTGTAGAACTGAGTTCTCATTTCCTTGCTGTCTCTCAGCTGGGGGCCACCCTTAGCTCCTAGAGGCCTCTCTCCAGCCCTTGCACAGAGCCCCCTACATCTCAGAACCAGCAACAGGGTAACAAATCCTTCTGACTCTGTCATTACCCTCTGACCAGAAAAGGCTCTCCTCTTATAAGGACTCATGAGATTAGATTGGGCCTAACTGGATAATCCAGGATACTCTCGCTATTTTGAGGTCCTTAATGTTAATTTATATCTGCAAAATCCCTATTGCTATGTAAGGTAACATAATTGCAGATTCCAGGAAGTAGGATATGAATATCTTTGGGGGCCATTGTTTTGTCTATCACAATTGGATTACAAAAAATTCACCATGACCTATCAACTGGAGCAATTGTGGGTAGTTAAAATTAAGTACACCATAAATTCCAAATTTCATTGTTCAAACGGTGAAAATGCCTGAAGGCCTTGCCAGAAGATATGCCAATTTTTCCACATTCTTTTGGTCTCTGGGCCTTTTGAGACAAACCTAGCTCTATGATTACTCTTTCAGCAGTATTTCTTGCTTGCAGTCATATTTTAAAGAAGTTTCAGGTTTGTGACTTAGTGTCCACTCTTACCTTTTCAACAGCCAACTCTGTCAGGTGAACTTGTACTTAAAGACCAAGCTCAAAGGCCATTGTCCTCCTCAGATCCTTCTTTTAGTGCTGTTTTCAGTCTCTAGATTTTGATTCTTTTCTTTGTTTTCTCCCTCCATCATGTCTTCTCTCAATCATGCCATGTCTTCCCTACCCCGTGGTTGTTTATGTACATGCCTAGGTCCCCTGCTGTACTATGAGCTCCTCCACAGAAAGGGTTTTTTCTTAACCACATTACAGCTGCTTGTATCCTTGGTGCCTAATACAGTTCCTGACAGAATTTAAGCATGCGATGCATGTTGGTTGTATTCTGGTGTGCTGATTAATAGTTGAATATTTGTTTAATCTGTCGCTCAAAAGTTATTTCTATTGACCAAACACAAGATGTAAAACTTGAAACCAGAGGCAGAGCCATAAATAGAAAAGTTCTGGTACCCTAGGGGTTTACGGCCTAATTTCTAGGGAAGCATCAATGTGATAAATCTTTGACAAAATGAGTTGTACATCCCTCATGAGGAGATGAAAGCTAAATGTCTTATTGAGAGCAGGGAAGGCCATTGAAATTATTTAACTTTCATCTCCTAAATGCTTCCCCAGAGCTTCTAAACAGAAGACAAACATTATTTTCAGGTCTTCTGACTTCAATTTTAGATTTATAATACTATTTTCTTATGATGTGTAATATATCAGAACAATTAAAATATTGGCAATATCAGCTACCTCTATGAGTTAGGTGTACATCATTTCATCTGTTTCCTTGAATATCAGAATTTTGACTACAGTTGGCAATTTGGGTTTGCTTAAGTTTAGATCTCTGTTCTTAATATTACTCCAAAGAGGATCTTGCAACTCAGGCAGAATTAGTTGAAGAATGACAGAAGAATTAGTTGAGAATGACTGAACTCATATATGGAATGACTTTATGTTCAGATTTTGAATTAGTTACCAAAAGAAAATTTACATTTATAATATAAAGTACAATAAATATACAGATATAATTACATTGCCATTCTCATGTTAACAACACATTTCAACTTTAAGGAAAATTTTTCTGTCTTGTTCCCTATCTTCAAATGGTCTTTCATAGACAAGGCTTAGCATTGTCTTTTATTTTATTTTACTTTATTATTTTTAATCTTATTTTTAAAGAAGTTTTAGATCACAGAAAAGCAACATTGAAATTATAGGGGATTCCCATATATCCCTCCCTCTCCCCCTCTCACATTTCCCCCTGTTAATAGCATCTTACATGAGTGTGGCACATTTGTTACAATTGATGAACAAATATTAAAGCATTGCTACTAGCCATGGTCAATAGTTTACATTATGATTTATACTTTGCACTGTACAATTGTATAGGTTTTGACAAAATGTACAATGACCTGTATCTGTCATTGAAAAATCATTCAGGACAATTCTATTGCCCTAAAAATGCCCTGTGTTCCATCTATTCTTCCTTCCCCCTCTCCTCAGAACCTACGTTAACCACTATCTTTATATCAGTGTTACAAGTTCTTCCGTTACTACAATATCTACTTTGGTCTATGGTTGCACTCCCTGCCTTATGTTTGTTCATTCCTCATTCTTGAAGATTTGGGGATGGTGATGCCTGCCCTACTTCAGATTGAGAGGGGGATTAGACGTTATGAGACAGATGGAAGGAACTGTTTTGCTTGCAGTTGCAGATATTCTTTGCTTTTTGGGATGGGAGTTGTCCATAATCAACATTTTGTTAGTTGTCCTGGGTGAGTCCCATGAACTGGAAAGTAGGTGTTGACTGCAACTGTGCTGAGATTCAAGACTCAACTGGCATATGAACAGACCAAAGACTTAAATCTCTGGGACATATAGAGTGTGAATGTGAGTGGGGTTGGTGGTGGTGGGAGGGGATTGGGCTATCCATAGAGCTGGGGGGAGGGCTGGAGAAAGGAACAGGTGAATTCTGGGGAGGTAGAGGACTATGGTTGAGAATACAATTGTGGGATGTTCTTTTGGCAACTATGGCAGGGGAGGGTCATTGGTGCAGGGTGTCAGTGGTAAGGGGATGTGTAGGGAAGGGTGCACCTGGGGCATGCCTCTGTGAAATAGGAATGTGTTCATGTGGTCATAGGGTGTTATCTTAGTGGGTAGAGACCCACACAATAACCAAAAAAATATTAAATTCCCATCCTGGGGAGTCTTGCTACATTCTCTAATAGAGTGGCAAGAACCTCTAGAGTGCCTTTTATTAGGCAGTGCCTAATAAAAGAAAACAGACCAATATGCCAAGCTCTTGATATTAATGCTTTTACTTATGAACTGTATTCTTGTAAATTGAAACTTAGCCTAATAATATCTATTGCCTAAGAATTACCTCCTGAAAACCTCCTTGTTACTCAATTATGGCCTCTCTCTAAGCCAAACAGTAAATAAACACATATTTTCTGGCATGGGACATGACTCCCAGGGATGAGCCTCCCTGGCACTGAGAGATTATTACTGAGTGCCAACCAGTGAAGCACTTGGAAAAGGACCTTGACCAAAAGGGGGAAAATTTAAATACGAAAGAGTTTTTATGGCTCAGAGATTTCAAAGTGAGTCGGGAGGTCATTCCAGTGGTTACGCTTATTCACATCTCAGGCAGATTTCATAACTGCCGCAGTAAACAAAGAAGAGTTTAGGGTCTGCCAGTGAAGCTGTGTGGTTTTCTCTAATTATGTTCCAATGCATGGAAGCAGGTATGGGGTAGGCTTGGACAGATAAGTCAAAAGGAGACACAGATAAGGTACAGAAGAGAAGATGATGTAGCAAGGAATCCAAGTTGGGTAAGCAAGAGGACAAGAGGAAGATGAAAGGAGCTTTGAATCAAAGCCTTCTGTTTTTCCATTTTATTATTTATCATGATATGCCTCATATATAAATTTATATTTATCTCCACCTCCCCCATTTTCTTGTAAACACGTCTTATTTTTGATGTTTCCAACATATTCTGTAGCAGTTTTTTTTCTCCAAAGTAGGAAACCCATAACTGTTAATTGAATTGAGTTTTCATATTTTTCTTAGTCATTATACATCAGTTATATTATGTAAACTTTTATTGAAAGCTCTTTTAGAAATATCAGCTCCATATAATTATGAATAAGGAAATATTCTGCTCCAAAATGCTACTTTTGATTATAGATGTATCAGCAAGGTTGAGGTAGATTAAACTTTTAGCAATATGGTCAATTTTATCACTTTAGTAGATAGATGAAACTAAGTATTTCAACAAAATATTTGGCTTGAATTATTTGATTTTATTATGTACATTTGATCAAATTGACATAACGCTTGCCAATTTTCCATTTTATTTTGAGGAAAGCCTAGAAGATGAAAAAAAAGGCAATTGCCTATTCACTTTGAAAACAATTTCTTGAGAGTGATTATTAATTTGAAAACATATTAAAATTTCACTGTGTGTGTGTTTTGGTACGGTGTTGGTGTGGTCAGAAAGAGAACATGGAATTTTAAAAAAGTTATGTCAGGGATAAGTGATTGGAAAAGAGTCACTAAAAATATTTCCTGTGTGTGATTGTACCTTATAAAAAACTAGCATTATTTTCTTGAGGTATAATCATATATAATTTCATTCAACAAATATGTATTAGGTATCTCCTATTGTCAGGCATTGTGCTACGTGCTGGCTACAGTGATTAAAACAAACAGACATGTAGACAAACAAACATGATGTTTCCTAACATGGCATTTAAAATCCAATGATGATGTAAATTAGAATCATGGTGGAGGTAGACTGAGCAGATTTTCGGTAACCGATTAAATGGGAGACGTGAGGAAGAGGGTAATAGAAGATGATACAGAAGTTTTGACCCCGAGTGACTGAGAGGATGATCACTCTGTCAATAACTTCACATGTGACATGTACTTATATAAGGAATACAAGAGGTCTGCAACATCTGGGGAAAGGCGTTGGTTGGTATGTTGAATAATTTGCCTGAGGGCCTATACAGACATTTGTGTAGAAATGTCCAGCAGGAACTATGTGAGATTACCTGGGGAAGGTAACATTTAGTGTGAGAAGGAGGCCTAAATTATATATGATGATACTGCAGTTTTCAGGTGCAGAGAAGGAAATAATTTGAGAGGTTGTGGAAGGGGGCTAGCAACCAGAAGTTAGGTGGGAGAGATGAAGAGTTACGAACCAAGCTTTAAAGAGAAGAATGCTTGTTGTGGCTTCTTTTCTAAAGCAGTCAGTGCTGGTATATTTTGTGTATAGAGTTAATTTTCATTTTTGAATATGATTTGTGTGTTCTTCACATAGATTTTAAATTACATTAGAATGTAGCAGGAAATAAAAATCTCTTCTAAAATTATGATATCAGTGGTAAAATAGGTAGCTTTAAAAATCAGTGAAATGAAGTTTAATTTCAAACACTTGAAAGATGAAACACATATACAAAAGTATTTTTAGGGATAAGACCATTATGGTTTTAAAGCTTTAGTTTGATTTGAGTGTTTGATTTATGTATTTGGTTTTCTACCTTATGTGCCTAAACTATTACTGAGGAATACTCACATTTTCTGAGACCCAAACTGAGGTATTTTCAAAGTCTCACCTTCCCAGGGCCTAGGGAATTTCGGTTGCGCTGTCCAACTCATCTGCTTGCTTCGTTCCTCATGCTTCTTGTCTCAAGGTTAAAGCTGGTAGGAAGCAAAAAATGGGAAGAAAACAAAGAACCTTTGCTTGAAACTTGGCACATGGGGCCTCCTGTTTCACTCACCCACCATCTGACTGCCTTCCACTCATACCATTCCAGGCAGACCCCTTACCTAAACTGGGAAAGGTGGCAAATGCCAAAGTCACAGGTAAAAATCCAGTAAGCCCCAGCAATTCTTTTCTTGTTTGATTTTTTCTCGATCTCTTGCCTACTTGCCAGCCTGTATTTCTGGTATGATGCTCATAATGAAAATGTGGAGAGTCCAGTTAAACCCATGTGCATGCTGAAAATTCTTCTAACCTTTAAACTTGCTTGATTCTAAGCAGCATGGATCTACTTTACTGTTTTATACTCACTCCTAACGGTTGTTAGCATCCATTTTGACTCCCTTAGATTTTGCTTCTCAAGTGAATTTTTATAAATGCTCTATTTTTAAAAAACAGAGCGTATTTCAGGCCAAACCACACTAATTTTTAAAGGAACTTTTTTCCCCCAGCAAACAGCTGAATTTGTAAATAACCATTTAATTCCATTCGTTGTATCCTTAGAGCATGATACTGTTCTTTTGCTTAGAAAATTCTAACAGCTTGGTGCTATTCAACTTTGATTAGAATGAGTTTTCCACTGATGGAGAGAAACAGCTTTGTCACCATTATTGAGAAAGATAGATTCTGTTGGAAAAGGTAAAGTATGTCTTAGTGATCTTGCTTTCAGCCTGAAATAAGAAACATGTTCACATCTAGTGTAATCCATCTGGTGCAGAATTTATTACCTGGAAACACAACACATTTATTCAGATCTCATCTTCACTCCTACTTAGAGTTTGTTGAAAATAGAGTTACTTAATTTTGAGGAAATGATATTGTTTTCTCAGACACTGATTTCTTTAATGTTTTTAACCTCTTTTGTTTTCAGGGATTTTTTCCTGCAGCTTTCACTTAGTGCTTTACACTGTTCATCTAAGAAGGCACTTTAACTACTTTGCTTCTTACAAGAAGCAAAGTATAATTAGGCAATTACCCACTGGGAGAGTCCACTGGGGAAAAGGTGACAGAATTGCATAATGGGTACATTATAAAACAGTGCCAAATAAAAGCTTGAACTTACCACTTAAATGAAAGACAGCAAAAACCTTACTGTAAAATATTAATGCATGAAAGATGGACATACAAATCACCTTCAATAGAATGTCTTGGTTAGTCGCTTGGGATCATAGTAATTGGTTACCTGAAAAGATAAGTCAACAAAAAGTCTGTAAAAGAGAACAGTCATTAAAAGTAATATATGCACATATCTTAACCATTTTATTTTATAATAGGTATGTAAATGTTCATTCACCAGTACTTTGATATGGATCCATGGTGTTTTCTTTGATTATGGGTGAACTGATTTGAGTACCTGCAGAAAGCACACAGGTGATCTATGATTTCTACTTTTGGTTTCTTTAAGTAGAGCAGAACTTGAAGGATTTGAGCAATCTGAGTGCGGAATCCTAGATTTTTTATGACATTTTTCTTCTAATGTTTTACGGCTCAAGAGTACACATATAATTCAAAGTTTTTTTTTTTTTTTAGCAGTTTGCCTCTATTATGTCTGGCCAAATCATTCAACCTATTTTTAAAAATAGAAACAACAACCCTTTCTTTGAAATTTTAACTGCAATTTCAAAAAATAATTAAATTACGTACTTAAAATAAAAATTACAACTTGTTTAAGCAAGATTGGGGGCATGTCTTGGTAGGGATAGAATTCAACTTGCATGAACGGACATGTGAGGGCATCCCACAGAGCAGCTTACCAGCCACCACAGCCAACATTACATGGGCATCGGTTACATTCTTTCTGCAAAATGCAACTCAAAAATAGTTTTGGTTAATCAAATAAAAGGGATGGTTTTAAAATATTTTTTTAGTAAACCTTTTAGTTTAGAATAGTTTTAGATTTACATTACAAGTTTCAGAGAGTAAAAAGAGTTCCTGAATACCTTGTATCATTACGCTATGTTTAGCCTCTTAAATTAGTATGGTACTAATTTTTGTCACAACTGATGAACAATTATTGATATATTATTAACGCCCATGCTTTATTTATTAGTTTGTACCTAATGTCCCTTTTAAGTCCCAGCATCCCATCCAGGATACTGCATTACTTTCACAGTCATTTCTCCTTAGGCTCCCTCTAGGCTGTGACAGTTTTTTTTTACTTTCCTTGTTTTCAGTTACCTTTACAGTTTTGAGGAGTACTGGTCAAGTGTTTTGTAGAATGTTCCTCAGTTTGGGTTTGTATGATGTTTTACTCATGTTTGGACTAGGTTATTGGTTTTTGGGAGGAAGACCCCAGAGGTAAAATGCCTTTCTCACCACATCATATCAAGGGGACATACTATCAACATGACTTATCACTGTTCATGTTGACCTTGAACACCTGGCTCAGGTACTGTAGTCAGGTTTCTCCACACTAAAGTTACTCTAAAAACAAACAATAAAAACATCTATGGTTAAGTGATTTTGGTAGGTAGACTGCAGCTACAAGAACTTCTGCAGTATTTGTGTGATTTTTTTTTTTTTTT
>JAQZBX010006311.1:0-53563 GCA_029593785.1 Cabassous unicinctus | reverse complement strand
ATGGAACAATGGATGAGCATTTTATTGAGGAAAGACTGAGACAACCAAACATATTTTATGTAGCTAAACAATTAGATTAGTCAGCTATTGCTGGATAACAAACATGTCCAAATTTAGTGGCTTACAATAATAAGCATTAATTTCTGAGATACATGTCTGAAATTGGCTTGGGCTTGGCTGATCTAGGCTGGTCTACTCTGAGTTTAGCTACAATTTTATAGCTGGTCCCCATACTGTTTATCTTCCTTGTGACTATGAGGGTTATATCATTCTCATAGAAAAAATCTGGATTACAAGAGATCAGGCAAATCTTGTGATGCCTCTTAAGGCATAGGCTTAGATGAAGCACACCATCTGTCCCTTTCACTCATATTACATTGGCCAAACAAGTCACATGGCCCATGTCAATATCAATGGGATGGAAAATAACATTTTTTTGTGAAGGTGGGTGAGCAGGAAGGTGAGACTACACCAAGCAAGGGTAATTATGGCTCTCAAATAAATAAAGGGTATAGAGATCAAGAATAAAAACAATTATGTAGCAGATAGTATGTAATGTTTCCTACAGCTAAGTAGCATTCTTCAAGTAATGCTATTTAATTAAAATAACAGAAGTTTAAGCAAAGACTTGATTTTTCATATTGAAGAGAGAGAGATGTTATCATTTGCAGCTCTTGACAAAGAGAACAGTCAAAACAAGGTTATCATTCACCATCAATAATGTGGTCTCAATCCAATAAGATTGTCCATCTCTGATTTGTTCATTCTCTACGTGTTACATGTTTATACACAATTATTTTCAAATACACTAACTTCCGTGAACTTGTACCTTAATTAGATATTGATGATTTAGCACTGAAACTATTGCAGTTAAATTAAATCAAAATAGATTTTGGTCAGTGCTGCTTATAATATCCTTTTACTCATTGTTCCTGTACACTTGCAAACACCATAAGCAACAGAAATTAAAATGTAATCACTGAAGAGAAAGTTTCTTATTCTTTTACATGAGGATGACTACTAATAATCCTTTTGACAAGAAAATGAATTATTTTATGGATTTGGGGCCTAAATAGCCAGGATTCAGCATACTAACTAAAAGTTTTTTTCCCCATGTACTTCAAACTCATCAAATAATCTGCTGCAAAATTTCATTCATGTGTGTCTTCAGGTAGCAGTTCTACCATCTTTAAGGGGCTATTGTTAAATTAAATGTCCTTATTGGTCATTACAGGACATTTAGTGCTCTGACATTTAATACAGCCTTTTAGACATTTGTCTTCAGGTGCTCAAAGTTTTGACAGCAGGCCACATCCTCTCCCAGAGAGAACTGAGTTGACGACCTGTACCAACTCTTATTCATCTCAGAAGTCACAAAAGTTCCACCTCTATGGATTTGAATTACATAGCAAGTCACTGCATGAGATTGACCATGATTTCTCAGAGGTTCTGAAGTTTGATTTTTTTTCTCTCCTCTCAAGACCTCAATCAGATTTTTGTGTGCTCTTCAAACAGATTTAGTTTCAGATGTTGACTTTTATTCTTTGAAAAATAAAAGGTGTAATAAAAACTTTTCTTACAAACACATTGAAATGCAAAAGTCATGTCACTTTCTGATATTTAAGTAAATATATTTTAAATAGCAATATGTCCATATAATGTTTTAAAAAAACAAAAGAATTAATTTGAAATTAGAAATGTCCTGTGGAGTTAGGAAAAAAGTGATCATGTCTCTAGATTTGAAATCATAGGCAAGAATCAACTGGAAACCTCTCAGAGTGACAACCAATTCCCTCAACATTCCCATGTGGTAGGGACAGTCCAGGGCAGCCTCTGCCTCTGCCCTAGCTATGCTGTGGGTCAGTAAGACTTAACCAAGTGCGTCAGCATAGAGTGTGGCTAAGAGAGGAACTTGACGGCTGGGGTCAAGCTCCAGGTCCAGCTGGGTGACCAATGTCAAAATTCTCCATCACTGTCATAGTTAAAATGTCCCTAAGCTGTGCCTCAGCTTGAGAAATGGTTGTTTTTGTCTCAACTCTAGACCAACATCATATCATTACAAATTTTTAAAGTAAAGAGTAATTTAGTGAGATAGCCTCTCATTTTGTAGATTAAGACTAGCAGGCTCAGAATATTTAGGTAAATTACTTAAGCCATACCGCATGCCTCATGTCATCAATACTAATATCTATCATAAACTTAATGTCTATGAAGCAGATGTGCTGACATTCCTATGGGGAAGATTCTGTTATTATTTTCTTCATATTGAGGGTAAAACGAATGCTCAAATGATAAAGGACCCAGCTGAAGGTCACACATCATCAAGATTGGCATCGAGTAGCTGGACTCAGAATGTCTGTTCTTCACCTCTAACTCTACTCAGCATTATACTTTGTTCTAGAAATGGTTAGGAAGAACTGGGAACAGTGTTAGACCACGTGTTCAATGCCCAGAAAGAAATGAAGGGCCACCTCAGCTCTTGTGCTCCTGGAGCTCACAATGTAACAGCATCATCTTTGTTGTAGACAAGTAAATATATTATAATGAGATAAACATGTTAAAAGTCATTTATAAAAACCGTTATGTAAACATTGCAGATGTGGCTAATCTTGTCCAAAGCAGTGACAGGAACAAGCACAGAGCATATGAAATTTGAGTCAAATTTAGAAATTATAGTAAGTAAGCACAGAAGGGAAGCCCAAGCAGAGGTGACACAACCACAAGTCAGCAAGCTCTTGAAGCAAAGGGCATTAGAGGCAATGACAAGAAACGGTGTCAGAGAAGGACTGAGAGGTAGCAGGGGGGAGCAAGAGAAGAACTTTCCATGCTATGCTCAGTAATTGGAATTTTATTCTGAAAAGATAGGGAGACATTGAAAGTCCTTTAGAAAGAAAATATTATTTTCTTGACTTTTTTTCCAAAAACAAAAAACCTGCCACGGGCCACATCACTAAAGTACCTTCTACAAAGAGACAGAGAAATATCTGAGTTTTAAAATATGATCTAAAACTTCAAGCACTACATGAAGCAGAAAGAAGAATAAAAAGTTTAAGTAAAATATTGGCTGTGGTGACTTGTGATGTTATTAGAGCCTTCTTGTTTTTCAGTCCCCCAAAGCTACACTCTGTTTTCAGTTAATATCTTAACCTTGGATTCCTAAGTTGTTTCCATGTTTCTTATGTGTAGAAATGCATCTAGTGATTTTACATTCCTTCCGTTTCTGAATGACAGCATTTGTTTAACAAGAATTATATCATTTGCAACTTGCTTTTAGATTCATTGCATAGTCCTCGAAGACATAATGCTGTCAGGGAAGAAAACATAGAAGATTAGCTTATAATTTATTGAATCTACTTAAATGCAGATCAAAATGGAATCTGCTGTAAGAGACAGGCAAGGTTAATGAGAGTCCCCTTTAAGATCTGCCTCTAATTAGGTGATTGACATTCAACCTAATATTGGTCAGATCAAATTCAGAATATGAAATCTAACAGTGGGCCATGGTTTTCTAAATGGAATGTTGGAAAATCTGGGGCCTGGGGCCACTGTAACGAGGTCCTTAAAGTGTTTCTTAGCACAGAGGCACATCTAGATAAATGTGTCCAATGGCCAAATGCTTGCAATTATTTATATGGTGCACCACCTGTCATTATAAGCTACTCTGAGATAAATAAGCCCCGTTTCTACACTAGGGAGGCATTGAGGGTTACAAAATACCTAAAGAAACAAAACAGGTGGATATTTTTTTAAAAATTAAAAAAAAACAATACCTAATAACAATTAGATAAAACAGATGCAAGAACTCAGTGTCTGGGGTCAACCATTGTTACAGGGTCATTAGCACTGTGGAGAGAGAACACTCTTTATCAGAGAAGGAGATGATGCAACTCGGGCTGGACGTCTGGTGAGAGCAAAGATAGGACAAAATTAGATGGGGCCAGAAGACCAAGAAGGTGCCTGAGAAAAGACAAGACCAACCTACGGCCCACAGGACAGCCCAGGCACCTCCGTGTGTGCATTTTCCTGCTCCACTTCTAATACCATAGACCATGCCTGGCCATGGTTGCTTCAAAAGGAATGCTCTAGAATATTAATAGCTGGCACTTAGGAAAGTGGCTTCACACACATTCTCATTGTGAGCCAGCCAGTGTGGGCATATTTGTATCTCTTCTACATGTGAAGAAACAAAAATTCAGAGGCTCAGGGCTTGGGTTTGGCAGTGGCAGGGCAAAGTCCAGAACCCGTGTTCTCTGATGCTTAGACAAGCAGGATGAGTCAGAATCATGTGCAGACCAGCCCTGCTATATGCCTTACAGCTTACAGCTCAACTTGGGAAGAGAGTGAAACAGACAAGACTGAGAGAGGAGGCCTGGAAAGAGACAAGCCCTATGCTTGGTAGCTCACAGCTGAGCTCAAACAGATGGTAGATTCTGGAGGGAAGGCAGAGACCTCCACAGAGATCAAAAGTCATCCTACTTTACCACCTGGCAACAATGCTAGGATCAACAGCAGTGACTTTGGTGAGAAAGCATGTCTAATGATGCCTCAGTTTGGATTTTTCATGGCCTTGGAACTGTGAGTTTTTACCCCAAATATCCTTTATAAAAGCCAATACATTTCTGGTACTTTGCATCGGTAACCCTTTGGCAAACTAATACAATCCCTAATGTGTTTTAGTCCTTAACTTTAAATCTCTGAAGTGTTTTAAATATAAACCTGGTATAGATCCTTTTTAATTGAAGATATATTTTTAAAAATCGTGAACTATTATACCCCAACATTCATCAAAAGTGATCTTCATTTCCTTCTAGAGATACCCCAACATTTTATGACTGACTTTAATATTTTGTTTAAACCACATGCTTCAGTAGTCTTGGTAGAGTTCCGGAAGAGATTTTAGAAGGATGAGGACATACAAATCATTATGCTTTGTTTTATTTATTTTTTCTTCAGAAAAAAACATTAATATAATGCATTTGCACTTACGTTATTTGAGAGGACACATAAGCATGTAATATACAGGGAAACTCTGTGTGCACAATCTTGTCAGTCTTTCTTAAGTGTGCTTTTTGAGATCTCTGGGCAAATAAATAAAAAATCTGAATAAAAATGCCTGACTGTGTGTAGACTCAACATACTATTCCATCAAAGCCCTTTCTATCTACTTTGTGGGTTGTTTTTACCAGGCACATGCAGAAAACAGTGTGTACTCATGGAGTGTTCTGGAACCTCGTTCAGGAGTCTGCCACAAAGACAAGTTGCAGGTAAGATGAGAGTGACAAAATTCGTACAAAAGAAAGACAAAATTCTTATAAAGTGTGATTGGACTAACAAAATGTATGCAAGTAGCTGTGGGGTCTGTATTACTACTGAGATGAGATATGTGAAAAAAATTAATTGTATGCAATATGGCAATGTAATGGAAGTCATTCATTGCAAAACTAGAATTTTCAGTACCAAAGGCAGTAGCAGTCACAGTTAGGAAATGCTGCCCAGTCTCTTCATTTTTTTTTGCTGATCCCTGGTAAATAGGTGGACTACACAGACCATTCTCAGTGACAATAATTGTGTCCTAGCTTGCCAGAGGCTGCCAATACAAAAATACTAGAAATGGATTGACTTTTATAAAGGGGATTTATTTGGGGAAAAGCTTACAATTCCAAGGCTGTGAAATGTCCAAATCAATGCATCATCAGAGATGCTTTCTCACTAAAGGTTGGCTGCTGGCAGATTCTGGCATGCTGCCATGTGACAAGGCATAATGACAGGTCTGCTGGTCTTTCTTTCACCTTGAGCTCAGCTGTGGGAGATCAGGCTTCTCTCCCTGGGCTTCTCTCTTTGACCCTCTCAGGCTTCTCTAGCTTTCTGAAGCTGAGGGCAAACCTGGAATCCTCTCTCTCACATGGAAAGGCAAAATGGCAGAACTCTCTTTTCTGTGTCTTTCTCTCTGTGTGTTCAGTTTATATATGACCCAGAAAGTGGGCAGAGACCCGACCTGGATCACGCCTCACTGATGTAGTCCAGTCAAATACCCTAAAGTGATCTAATCAAGTGATCTAATGAAAGGCCCTTTAACTAAATCTAATGCAATCACAGGGTCCCCAAAGAATGGATTAGTTCAAGAACAATCTTTCCTAGGATTCACAAAATTCAAACTGTAACAAATTAGAACTTATTTTCCATCTCATTCATAAGCAGATGATCCACTGATGGAAAGAAATTAAATTATTCCAGGAAGAATATTCCTTTTCTGCCCAGATCAAAGTTCCCCTAGTGCTCAGTTTCTCTGACACCCTCACAAAATGTGTCCCCTCAGCCACTGATTTGTATTCTTACATGGGATTTCACTCCAGATTGGAAATCACAGATTTCTTCACTTGTGATTTAAAATATATCTTCTCAATGTGAAAACAAACTTCCTAAAAAGAGAACAGACAATTGAACTTTTTCTGGAAACTCTAATCTTAAAATGACTTAAAACCTCTGGTTATGGCTGGCTTAGTACCTGGCGGCCAACCTTAACTTTGTTTCATACCTATCCAAATGAAATCAGAAGAAAATGTTTTTTGAAAAGGCCTACAAAACCCTTTTCCTATGTAAAATATTGCAAACAGCACACTGAGAGAGGCATACCAAAAAGGAGTTAAAGGAAGGAGGGATTGTCACTTCCTAGCTCTCTTAGGTATGGCTTTTGTGGATGCTTTAAATGAAGAGAGCAGGTCCCAAACTCAGGTGTGGAAGGAAGAGGCTATAACTAAGTGAAACCCCATATCCCTAACCCAGGGTGGTGGCACATCACTGGGCAGCCTTTTGGTACAGACATGGTTCTGTAACTTTGTCTTTCTTTACCAGTCCCAAATGGCCCCAGAAACTCACAGTCTCTTTTATTCCACTGCTCATTCACTACAAGGAGAAAGGCAAGGAGACCATGTTCTGCAAATCATTTCTGGCACCTTATTTTGTTCTATTGTAAAGTAATAAGTTCACTGGCAGCAATGGAACAAGACCTCATCTTTTCTGGGCAGGAAATAAAAAAGGATGGAGTTGAGAATCTTGAAAGTTAATGAAAGTCTCTCCAAGTGACTGTACTAAAAAGAGCACTGGCTGTAGGATCAGATGAGCTAGAACATCATTCCTGGCTTGCTGTTTACTGGCTATAAAATATTGATCATCTTAAATTCTCTGAGCCTCAGTTTCTACAGCCATAAAGTAATAGCATAAAATAACACCTACTGCATAACATTGTTTTGATGACTGTGTGGGAAGTCTCAAGTAGAGTGCCTGGCACACAGCAGCCTCTCTGTAAACATGTTTGCCCTTTCCTCTTTCCTTTCCTCCTCTTACCTCAGTCAATTAAGATGAAAATTATGTGTATAATCACAATATAATATACTCATATGGACAGTAATGCTGAATCAGCCAAATGTTCTCAAAGGAAAGCAGAACCTAGGTACATTTAAACTTTCAAACATGGGAACTTCTGTGGAAAACAGTTTGGCAGGTCCTCAAAAAGTGAAACCTAGAATTACCATATAAACTGGGAATTCCTCTCCTACATTAATTTCCAAAAGACCCGAAAACAAAGGCGCACACAGAAACTTGTACAGAATGTTCTTAGCAATGTTATTCATGACAGCAAAAGGTGGAAGCAACCCATATCCATCAACAAATGAATAAAGAAACAAAACGTGGTTTATACAGCCAGTAAACATTATTCAGGCAGATAAAGGAATGAAGTTCTGATTCATGCTACAATGCAGATTGACCTTGAAAACATTATGCTGAGTTAAATAAGCCAGACACAACAGGACAAGTATTGCATGATTCCACTTACATGAAATATCTAGAATAAGCAAAGTCATAGGCAGAGAATGTGGATTAGAGATTACCAGAGGAACGGGAGGCAGGGAAAGAGGCTTGGTGGGTACGGTTTGGGGGAAAAAAACCTAGCCTTAGATAAGATACAATTTATTCCCTAAGGAAAAACAACTACAACAGAACTTTCAAAGATATTTATAAACACGGGACTATCTATGTTATGTTCTCTTTCCTGGGAAGGTAATTTATTTACTTCATTCTATCAAGATATTTATTTCTTCTTACATAATATGGTCACAGTTTTGTTTATTATTTATCTTGAAAATAATTTCAAGATATACTGTAAATGGTATTGCTGACTAATGTGACGCAACATTCATTTATTTACTCACTCATTAAATCATGCATTAAGTATATCCAGTGTATGCGAGTGTGCATGTGGGTGCATGTGTGTGCTTGTGTCAGTGCGTGCATGTGCACATGTGTGTGTGGCGGCAGTGTGGGGATCTACAGACCTGGCCCCTCCCTCGTAACCACAGGAAGCAATTTCCATGGCTCTAGGAGGCAGCCTCAGCCGTGGGTCTGTGTGATCAGCCGTGCTGAGTCCCGTGCCCTTAAAAGCAGTGAACACGTTAAAATCAAGTGGTCTCTAACCCACCCTGGGCATCTGGTGAAGATGGAGACAGCCCACCCCAGCTGGTGTTTGCCCAGAGAACTCCGCAGGAGTGCTGAGTGACTCACCATGTTGGCATGAAACCCAGAAGGGTTCTTCTGTGCCTGTCCAAGAACACAAGAAAAGGTGAGTTTTACTTCTTTTCTATAAAAGCACTGGAGAATAGAAAGCCTGAAAAGTGCAGGTGTTGAGAACTTACAACAATGATCATTTGTATTTTTTTTAAACAGATCAACAGTATTGAGACATATAAATAAAGCACACATCTATCCAGAGTGTACAATCAATGGTATTTGGTGTAATCACAAATTTGTGCATTCATCACTCCAGTCATTCTTAGAGCACTTTCATTATTTCAATTATTATAATAATAAAAAACAAACAAAATTCATCACCTCTCAATCTCTCTATGCTTCCCCTGCCATACATAGCTGCTATTCTTTTTTCCTTCTCTCTATTATATTTGTATTTATATTTTGTGAAAACAGTCTTATATGTGCAGTATCACCCATATTTGTGGTTTACATAAGGTTTTACTGTCTTACACAATCCCAGATCATTTGTATCTTGAATAGACGCAATGAAGATTTTTTTTTTCCAAAACAGTCTTTAAAAGTGAGACGGCAATGAACAGCTAACATATTTTACTTTGAAAATGAGAACCCAAGCCCACAAAAAGCATGAACTCTGCTCTAAGAGTGGATACAATGCCTGTAGATATGTACATGTTTTGGTAGAGTTATGCCTTACATGCATACAAATTATTTTTTATATTGATTACATTTGTGCTGGTTTTCATTATGATTTCAGAAATCACAAATAAATACTTCCTTTTTAAATAAGTAATAAAATACATTCTTTAAATCCTGATGTTCACTCAATGTAGCACGAAGCATTTCCATTATTCATGCTATACAAATGGAAAAATTATTAGCCAGAAGGCTAAATATTCATGATATTTATTTTTATGTTCACTTTAAAACAAGAAATCTCATTAGGACTTCATACAATATAATACAGTATTGACGTCTGGCTGAAAATGTCATGTAGAGAAAAGGCTCAGTCAGACCGTGATGTGACATCGATTGGCACTTGAGGCCAAAGTCCTCATTAGAAAATTCACCATCAGGCCTCTTCATTAAGCATTTGCTGTCTGAGTGACCCAATGCTCAATAACCACCAGATTCTTCTTAATGCTGTGTTCAGTGACTGTCTATGCTGCTAATTTACTCAGAAAGTCTTCAAAATGTGTATTTGCAACTCAAGCCAACACTTCCTCTGAAAAGCTGCTGCAGAGAAGACAGTAGCCAAGAAGAATCTGGAAATTTCTCAACAGAACACACATGGATGTGTGCGTCATATCACACACACCCATTTGGGGCTGTCTCCCAGTCCTCCCCTCTAGGCAGCTGTCCTCCAACCTTCTACAACTGACCCCCACCTCCTTCTCAATTGTGTGCCCTTCCACAGCCTGGGCGAGATGTTAAGTCTGGTGAAAGGGCCTGGGAATTGGAAACAAATGGCCCAGATGCTTATCAGAATAGGAAATCTCCGTTGCAGGGCCCCCTCCCCCAAGGTGGATAAAAACTACACTCAAGCAGTCTAGATTGGTCTCCCTTCTCCAGAGCAAAGTGGGGCCTGCAGAGCAGCCACCTACAAACCCTGACCCAGAGCAGTTTTCAGCAACCCCAGGAGACCGGCCGTGGTAGGACTTCCTCCCCTGCTCTTTTGGACTTTTTGTGTTGTCTAAGTGTCAAGGAGATTATTTGCCTTTTTTGGACTCTTTTTCCTGTGCAAGTGTAAAGGGATCATTTGCTTAAAGTTTTTTATTGTGTCTTGAATGTGTTCCCATGACATACCGCTGTGGCACCTCCTCAATTATCTATTAATCCATTCCTTTGCCAGTAAACAGCAACTATTTATCCACCAACTACCTTGCCTAAGCATAGGGGATACAGCAGGGAAGAAGGCAGAGAAAGTGCCTGCATTCACAGAGCACACAGCCTGATAGAAAAGAAGCCCTAAATTCACGAATAAATAAATACTGGGATGACTTCAGATACACAAAAACAACACACATTTTCTGTAGATCAGGAGTCAGGCCAAAAGTCAAGATGGCAACAGAATTGTGTTCTTCTGCAGGCTCTGAGGGAAAGCCCTTCCCGGGCCTTTTCCAGGTTCTGCAGGCCAGCTGAGTTCCTCAGCTCATGTCCCTTCCTTCTGTCTTCAAAGCCAGCAGCTGTGTAGCATCTTCAACTCTCTCTGACACACTCTCTTGCCTCTTCATTCACTTATGAGGATCCTTGTGATGACACTGGGCCCATCCAGACAACCCAGGTTAATCTCCCCATCTCAAGACCCCGTCATCACATCTGCAAAATCCCCTTTGCCATGTGAGGTAACATAGTCATAGGTTCTGGGGATTAGGACATGGACATATTTGTGAGTCCCTTATTCCTCCTAAAGCACAAGCTATGAAGAAAATAACAGCATTTTACTGCCCCACCTTGATGAATATAGATAGGAATCCAAAACTTTGCCAAGCAGGCACCAAGAAAGGATAAGCTATTGCAATTTATCAAAATATTTTTATATTTAGTCTTTTAGATAGCCACAAAAATACAACCCGATTTATGTTTCTGATTAGAATAAGGCTATTCCATAGTTTTCACTTATGGTAAATTTACCATTGTGAAAGGACCAAAAGAGTCATATTGATAAATTAACACTCTCACCACAGATGAGCAAAATATTTAGTTGCAGTTTCTTTGGCCAAAACAAATAATTCCAGATGAAACGTGATTGACATGATGGATCTTTGCATCTAGACACCACTCTTGTCAGTATTTGGAAATAAACTTCTCATTAGTAAAGACAAGCTTGAAATTCTTTAACTGGAAAACTATTTGCATGATTTTGTAAGAAATCCTAATTATCATAAACAATTTAATCCAACTCAATTCAATACCATACACAAAGGGAGCATCAAACAGCCTGCACTTAAATATTTGTGTTCTATCTTTTCAAAAAAGAAGATTCAGCCTCACCAAAGGTATTGCCCACAGCTCGGCACTGAGCTCATAAAGAGAGACCCTTCCAAAAGCAAGCCTGTCCATGGCCACACAGGTGTCTACTGTCTTCAGTTTAATATGAAACATTTTAAAAATGGATTTGATTATTGAATGACAGAGTGTTGGATAATAAAGAACTTCACTGACCTTTGTCCCAGATTCCTAAATCTGGAATTTCCCTGATCTGATCAGAGTGTCTTTTTTTCTTGAGGAGTGCTAGACCACACCTGGTAGACTTTGCTGATGAGATGCTTCAGAGTGGGGCAGCCAAGCCTGCAGTCTTAGGGTAGACTGGCTGCCCAAAAGGACGAGCCATGTAATTAGGGGGATGGGTCTTGAGTCATGTTATGTCATCCCCATTTCAGGAAGGGGAGGGAGCTGTAGCCCCTGGGACCTGATTCCACCAGACATGCCTGTATAATAAAACCAAACAAGAACTGCACAGGGATCAAGCTTCCCTGAGGGCACGCCATCCTGACCCCATGGGGAGAGCACACAGAAGCTTTGCATTTGGGGACCATCACAGACCTTGCCTTTGGTGTCTCTTCTTTTAATATAATAAAATTGTGATCCTAAGTACAGTGCTGTCCTGAGTTCTGTGAGTCATGTTAGTAAATCCATGACCCTGAGATGGTGATGGGAACCCCCAAATTTGTAGTCAGTTGGAGAACTGTGGGTGGCCCTGGGAACCCCCAAACTTGCAGCTGGAGCCTGAAGTGAAGGCAGTTCTTGGGGTGACACATGGTGTCTGACCTAACTCCGGAAAGTGACAGTCAGAATTGCATTGTGGTCAGTGTCAGAGGTTATTGTCCTGGATCTCTCCCTGCACATCCCCAAATTCTATCCAAGACTAATGATTCTAATGGCAGTTTCAGGAATAACACCTGTTAGTAGCGTGTCTACTTTTACACCCGGCTAATACTCATACTTTTAAATTAAAAGGAAATGTTTTATTTGCAGAAGTGTCAGCAAAGCAAGGGATGGAGTACTTGAGCACTAGACGCTGTTGAGCTGTGACTGCAAATACTCCACCTGATTAATAAAAAGAGGTCCCACTGCAGCCCTCTGGGGCAGCTGGACCAGGCCCACCCCTCCTGGAGCATCAGCGAGCCTGAGGACAGGAGCCTCACAGGCTGGGAGAATGTGGGGACTGCAGAAGTACAGGCATCCATCAGGGGAGCAGGAGCTGTCCATAGTTAGAGTGCTGGGTTTCAGTCTTTTATTGTTTTGTTTTGTTTTTCAGATCATTTAATCTAGTAAACAGTTCTTTCATATTAAGTGTGAAGTGTCCTGTGGTGTTCAACCAATTCCATTCAAATATAGGATTTTGTTTTTCTAAATTCCATGGCACACAACAAACTGAGGTTAGAAGGCAATGCTGAGGCCCCAAATAGCTTAAACAGTTCAGATAAACTCAAATTTGCACTTGCAGGGCCTGTGCCAGCTGCCAGGGTCCTCACCCAGTGCTACTGTCCCCTGTGGAACCACTTATCTCACTCTTGCTACTTTGTTTCCACTGATGGCTGTTAAAGGTGTGATTGCAGATACATCCCATGCCAGAGGCATGCATTTTTTTTCAAATTGAATAAAAACTTTGGGGAAGCCTGCTATAATCCAGGCTCTGTGTGAAGTGCTGTGAGGGACAGAAAGATGAAAATAAGAAAAAAGAAAAAAAAAATCCCTTCCACCAAAAGTTTTCAGTAGAGTGAGACTGCCGCTAACACAGAGCTCAGCTCTGAGAGATGCTGCAAAGGGTACCGAGTGGCAGAGAAGCAATTGGGGGAAGCAGCTAGGAATGGCAGGAGGGAAAGGGTAAGAAAGGGGGTGAAAATCCCCCTTTTTTGGCCTTGTGGAATGTTTGGTCTTTCAGTGGACAGAGATGGGGAGACAGACTTTCCAGGTAGAGAGTAGGTGAGCCCCCAAGTATAAAGGAGTGGACTCCAGGTACGAGCGCAAGCTGTAGACAGATGTGGGGGAGTGGAAGAATTGCCTGGAGGAACAGGGCACGTCAGCCAGGACAACAGGGGTCTGGCGAAGCATTTAAACTTTGTTTATTAGGTCCTGGAGTCTCAAAGCTTTTCACCAGGGTTATGTCACAATCAGGTTATGGACTGACCTGGATCCCCAAGTAGACACAGCTAAGTCCTAACACCCAGTACCTCAGAATGTGGCCTAATTGGAAATCAGGTTATTTCAGATGGAATTAGACAGGCGAATACGATGTCATGCCTGGGCAAGGGGGGAGCTTAATCAAATATGACTGGGAAGTTTGGACAAAGGCAAAGGCAGGGAGAACCCCCTGTGGTAACTGAGGCAGAGAACACCAGAAGGAAGACACTGCATGCCACACGGAGCAGAAGCTCCCTTCCAGAGTGAAGAGGAAACATGGCCCTGTGGACACCTTGACCTTGTCTTCTGGTCTCCAGAACTGTTAGAGAGACAATAAGTTTCCGTTCTTTCAAGCCACCCAGTCTGGGGTACTTTGTAACAGCAGCCCTAAGAAACTCACTCATTGGATTATATTAATATATTACATATTTATATATATATATTTTATTACAGAAGTTGTGAACTTACCAATTATGCACATGTGCAGAATTCCCACACAACAACCCTTCACCAACACACTGCATCGTTGTGGAACATTTGTTACAGATTATGAGATAGTATCATCAGACTATTACCACTGACCATGGTCCAGTGTACACTTGGCATATCTCTTCCATATTCTGCCCCCACAATTAACAAAGTATGTCTTTAGCATTGATGCAAGAATATTACATATTGCTGTTAATCACAGTCCATAGGTTACATTAATTGCATTTTTCCCATGCTTCTCCACATTCCCACCATTTGCAATAGTGACATACATCCATTTTAGCTCACAGAAGGACTTTCTTGCATTAGTACTATTAACCACAATTCTCATCCACCTCTGAGTTCACTGTGCTATTCAGTCCCAGGATGATTCTTTAGTTTACTTTCGATTGACATTTGCCTCCCTAGGGTCCACTTTTCAGCCAATCCCATTTATAAACCAGCTGCTACTCACTATAATGTGTTACCATCAACTCTATCCATTTCCACACATTTACAGTCAAGTTAATTAAAACCTCTACATACATTAAGCCTCCTCAGTACTCCTTCTCAGCCCTCCTCTTATTACCTAATAACCTATAATCTAGGTTTTAACTCCATGTGTTTATATTTTGCATTTAGTTCCTATTAATGAGACCATGCAATAGTTGTCCTTTTGTGTCTGGCTTATTTCACTTAGCATAATGTTTTCAAAATTCATACCTTGAATTTTAATCACCACACTAGATTACAACTGGCTAGGAACTGGGTCGTGACACATTGTTATTTATCTAATGTTTTTATCTACTGCATGCTGGAACAAAACCAATCCCAATTTTTGCTTTGACTATGTTCAGTAGCTTGTGTTTGTGAGTTCTGAAATGTTCTGCTGCTTAGAACAGGAAGAACAACACATTTGATGAGCTTGTTTTACAAATAACAATCCGTGAGCATACTTTACCATTATACTGCAAGACCAAGATGATCACTCCAAGGATGGGGAGATAAAATTACTTCCATGTGAAGCAAATGCAACTGGTTTATTCATTTTCATTGTTTAAACCTGAACTGTGATGGGAAACTTGAATCATTTAAAGAGATTTCTATTTCATTTCTTTTGAAAAAAGGAAGCTAAAGATAGACAACAAAGCATTTTCTGTCTGTGTTTTCATGGCAGTCCTTACGTGGCCTTATTTTTTAAATACCCCATTGCAAAGCACATTTTTATCTTCTACCATTTGGAATATGGAGAAACATAACATAGCTAATAACAGGTGTTAGATTTTCTGAATAGAAATTATATATCACAGGCAATAAAATTCTGTATTACTTTCTCCACAGATGCAAAACAGGCTGCTCCAAATTGAAAGGATGATATGTTATATTCCCAGGTATTTTAAGCAGCATTACTTACTTGTGTTTCTTCTATGAGGTCATTTTGGAAGGGTACAAATTTTTAAAAAGATCTGTATATCTATAAAAGGAGAAGGGGGATGTGAATAAAAGTGCTTCGTGGTGGGAGCATTTTGTTTTCCAAAAACTTCCCGAGTCCTGCGATAGCTTTCAAAATGCTAAAAATGCATCATCTCTCATACAGGTGTTGGGGAAGTATGCCACCTATTTTTCTTGAAATGTAGCAATAGATAAATGGAAAGCACTCTTCCGAGGAGACCCAGGCTTTTTGGGGTGAGCCCCTCTCAGCTTCTGATCTCTCTGCCTCAACTTGCCCTGCATATTTTGCCATCCTCTCAGCACTGTCTCCTCAGAAAAGCACTGTCCCCTTTTCCAGATGTCATGTGGTTTTCTTTGCTTAAACGCTCAGCACCCTGCCCTTCAAATCTGGAGGCTTCTTTGATGCCAGCCATGATTTGACCCCAGCACCGCCTCGTTTACTTGTCCTGTAACACTTAGGCCCTGTAACTGCGAGCTCGCGTGCCTTGCAACACTTGCGCGCACACTCCACTTGCTCCTCTTATCTGTGGTACCCTTATGTGTTCACTGCTGCTCTCCAAAAGTAAGATAAAGAAAGCATCAGCCCCAAACCAGTTCCAGAACTTTAGAAATGGAGGGTACCTTCCGGGGTTTATAGGGTCAACTCCTGTGATTACCTCTGAAGGCCTGAGGCTAGAGAGATGAAGTCACTTGCCAAGGTCACACGTCTGTTTGGTGCCAGAGTTGTGACAGCAAACTTGGTCTTCTGAGGCAGACCTACATGATTGCTACTCAAGCACGGATTCTCACTTGGTGAAATATTAATAGACTCTATTTTAAAATAAACTTCTCAAAATAGCTTCCTGGCACCATATACTTCCAAGAACATTCAAGCAAGGACGTGAAAGGCCATTCTACATCCTCAATTCCCTTTTCCCACTGCCTCAGGGTCCTCTAAATGCATCTGCTTTCCTGTGGTTCCAGAGGGAGCTTTCCCACTGCTGGCCTGCAAACCCCGGTCCAGGGGGCAGTTCTGTCTGAGTCTGCAATCAGTCAGAGCTTGTGCTTTTTAAATGTTTTCCATTTTAAAGACCAGAAGTAATTTTGTACCTTTTTTTTCCTAAGGCTGGAGTTTTAAATTGCTGGCACTACTCTATCAATTGGTCACTTAGGGAGGAAATTAACAGTCTTTCTCGGCTCGGAACAGTTTTTTTCACCACACTGGCTATTTCTTTACCCTGAATACAAAATAAGTCAGGCATTTGGAATTATAAAGAAAGCGTTTTAAGGACCAAATTTAAATAAATTGCTAATTTAGTATGTAATAGGGAAGAAGGGACATCTGAAAAACTATAAGCCAGATGAAAAAGACAAAAATTTGAAAATGACAAAATACATTTGGAGACATCTCCAGCAATGCATTATGTTCATGAAGTGATTCCTCAAAAATATTTGGAAATGTCAGAAATGTGAAGTTATCACCCTTAGAATCCCTACCATAGATAAGATGCCCATAAAATGTAAATGGTGACATAATATTTGATAGCAATCTACATAAAAACAAAATGCCAGCAATACTCTCACACAACAGAACTGAAAAAGGTGGGTCTTAACTTGTTGTTACCATTATGCTTTCAGTCATGAACATGACTCCAACTCATAAAAACATAAATTAATAATCAAAGTGAATTGCTTCTTCATAAAGAAGTGCAGCTGATTATAAATGTAGCAAATCCCCGATTCCTTTACAGTTTTCATAGCAAGTAAACTTTAAGAATTTATAACATTTCTGAGGCAATAAGCATCAAGGGAAATTGATAAAAACCAATTTTGATCTTATAGATATTTTAAATTAATTTAATGACTAATTCTTTCCTATCTGCAAGTATCAAGATTCATTGGTACAAGATGTCTTTGAAATAACATGATACATTAACCTGCTGAGCAATAAAACATAAACTATAGAAGATAATTTTGACTGTAATGAAAAGATGATCTAAGGGTAGGCTGTAACTTTCTGTTAGACTCCATCAATAATCAGGCAATGTTAAAGTTTATGAGAAGGTTTGTTTGCATATACTACATTTCTATTTCTTCTACAACTAACCATATAATTTGGGAAGATTGATGTTTTAGTTTGCCAAAGGGCTGTGGATGCAAAATACTAGAAAAAGTTTGGCTTTCATAAAGGGGATTTATTTGGGGTAAAAACTTACAGTTCCATGAAAAGTCCAACTCAAGGCACCATAAGAGATGCTTTCTCATCAAAGTCAGCTGCCTCGCAGTGAAGCAAGACAGAAGCCTATCTCTGCCAAGGTCCCTGCCTTCCCCTCCAGAATCTACTGTCACCTCGTGGAGCTCAGCTGTGGGCAACTAGGCATGGGGCGCTTCTCTTTCTGGGTCTCCGCTCTCAGGCTCAGCTGCTCTGCATTCTTCTCGAGCTCAGCTGCAAGCTATCAGACATATGACTCATCTCTCCTTGGGCCTTAGCTATTTGAGCTCTCCTTTCTCTCAAACCATTGCCAACTTGTCACTCTCGATTTGAAACTTGGTGGCTCAATTGGGAGACCCTATCTCCTAGCACCTAAATTTTCTGCATTTTCTATTATAAAACAGAATACTGTGAAAAACAATTAGGGGTGTAAACTACAGTTTTCAATTACTGAGGTGATTTTGGATGTACCTTGCCTTGTTCCTCTGTTCTCAGAGAGCCCCTAACCTCCTTGGATAACTTAGACTTGGTAGATATAATTTTCACCGATCTGATCTGTTTTAATTATCCTTCTATAAACCCCAAGTCCTTGAGTTCTCCTTTCTGAAGAACCTATGTTGTCTGTCACCATTCTTCATACAATGACCATTTGCATACAGCAATCCAGTTCTCAGCTTCTGGCAAAATATTACAATAGATTTAACTTTCATTCATTGTACTATTTTTAACTCATGTTACATCTTTCATTCTCATTCCTTTTTTTCTGTGACCACAGGCACAGTCAATCACTAGGTCAGTTCACAGCTCAGTGCTATCATCAGTTTGGGCAAAGCCTCTGCTTAATTTTATTTATCTGTCTCCTCTGTGTGTGTGTTTGTCTATCTATCTATTTACCTATATATTCTCTATCATCTATCTTCTTCATTTCCAATCTCTACACCCATTCCTCCCACCCAGAATAATAAATCACATATATTTAATAGATGTTCTTGAAGAGGAACATAGCTCTGTTAAATATATAATGTTATTTTGTGTATGAGAATAGCATTTGCATAAATACAAGCTGGGTTTGTTATTTTCTTCTATTTTTTGCATGCATCTTTTCCCAGATTCTTTTACAGTAATGTGATTTTATACTCTTCTCTGTTGATATATTTCCAGTTTTCTATACCTAGCTGCTACATAGCATTCTATAATATACACTGCATCTACTGGTCTCCTGATAGAAACACAGGTTACTATCAATTACCCACCACCACACAAACCATCACTCCAAACATTTCCACACAAGTCCCCCTATGGACCTCTTGGGAAATGTCTTTTTCCTGGAATATACTCCTTGAGATGGGATTTCTGGGCCAATAGTCACACACATCTGAACCTTAGATTGCTTTCCAGAATGGCAGTACGGTTTACATCCCTACCAGCAGTACAAGAAACCCCCATCTCCACCATCCTTGTCAGCACTTACCCTTATCCAGCTTTCTTCGTCTTGAATGCATGCTGATTTATAATACATAGAAGACTTTAGGTCCTAGACACCTGTCAAAATATACAACACCCTGTCAAAGTTACCATATGAAAGGATTGAATTGTGTTCAGCCTGTAACCAAGTCTGATCTCCTCTAGGTCTTAAATTGTTTATGGGTAAGTTACCAGCCTTTGACTCTGAGCAAGTCACCTTCCTCTCGGATGCTCATATTCATCTTCGGTAAAATAGATATCGTATTCCTTGTGTCAAAAGGTGGTTTTTGGGATCAAGTGAGGTAATGAATATAAAGCAATTAGCGCAGTTCAGAATTTTGGCAGCAGGTGACCAACCTTCCAGTTTGCCTGGATTGAGGGGACTTTCAGTGCTAAATTGGGAAAGTTCTGGACACACTGGGACAAGCTGGACACTCTCGGTGGCCAACATGCAGGTGCATTGCGGAGATTCCCCTGGAAAAAGGACTTATTGCCCAACCTTGAGGCATGTTACCTCCTTAGCATCCACCTCAGTTTTCCAGTGTAAGTTGCACTTTCTTGACTGAGCAAGGGTATGCAGCCGAGGGCATGCACTTCTTGGGGTACTGCAGCTAACCATTTTCACCCTTCATGGGACTTCTCTGAGCAGAAAGCCATGCTCTAGAGCCCACCATTAGTTGGTTAGAGCATTTGTCGATGTATCATGGTTTGATGGCTTCCCCTACCCACTCCCCCTTCTCTCCTTTCTTTTCAGGTATTCGTTTTGTGCTCCTAACTCCATGTTACCACCAGCTTCCCCAAGAACCCAACGTGCAATGCTGTTTTATATATTGAAGACTCAGTCAATGTGAGCTAATATTATTTTCTACTTTGTTTATAATGTTAAGCATGTGGAGCCCTGGAATTCATTAAACACCTATTACACATGCACACACATACACACATACAATTATTAATCTCTTACATGCCCAGCCATCTGTTCGGCCGTGAAATAGATACCACTATCACACTGTGCAGTTTCAAGAAATTCATTCTAATGCTCTTTTTAGTATTTTTCTTATTGTTGTTGTTTTCTTGTTTTGGCCTTAAAAAATTCTACTGGGGACTTAATGCTCACTCACTTGTGTGTCTTGTGTTAGCTCAGGGCAATGTTAAACACATTACTTCAAATAAAACACTGGCCCAACGTGAGGCTTGGGGAGGAGAATCTAAAGCATGTAAAAGTGGAAAGGCAAAACCTGCGGGGGTAGAGATCTTATTTATTGAAAGCAATTTTATCTGCAGTCTTTTTAGTAAATTGCCACTTCCCATGTTAGCATACACCAAGAAGAGCTCACAAGCCTTTGAGGGCAACAGAAAGTCAACAGGATACTGACCACAAGACATAGAGGTAAGAAAGAGACTTTGCAATCCAGATATCAAGACCTTCCAAAGCAGGATCAAGTCCTCCCAGGGAAATGCTGTTCTAATTTTCTGAATTGGATCTTATTGAACAGCTTTGAACGTTATCTGTTCCAGTATCCCTCTGGGGACAGAAATCCCTTCTAAAACCCTCCTGACAAATGGTCACCTATCTCCACTCGCATGCTGCCAGGAGCTCTTCATTCATTTTGGAAAGTTCTAATTATTAAAATGCATTCCTTGAATTGGACCCACATCTTCCTCCCTTCCATGGCCCCCCCTCTTGCCCCCCTAGTCCTATTTCCACACCTGGATCAACCAAGAATAAATCAGATCACTCCGTGTGTGTTCTGGGCACTTCAGACAGCTGCAACAAGCTCCCGTGAGTTCTCATGTCTTCTCTTCTCTGATGTGGTGGCCTCACTCATTCCCCTAAGTCTTCTAGTCCCCTCCTCACTTGCATTGCCTTCCTACCACCAGACGTTAAACATGGCACCTGATCCAGGAGTCAATACTCTCTGTGGGCCAGTAAGGCAGCCCAAAATCACACTTCACTTTTTAATTGGATTTTCATTTGATGTCGTTAAAACAGCTTCACACATTGCTATTAGGCTTAGGACTAGCTGACACACCTCATATATCCTTTTACATGAGCCATACAAAAGGGGGCCTTCCTAGTGTAGTGAGGGCCCAGGAGAGCAAAGGACTGCATATTCATGAGGTGCTTTTCTGCAATAAATATAATAAATCACTGATGCAAGCAAACAAAAACATGGATGAATCCAAAAACAATCTGGTGGAGTGAAAGAGATCATATATATATATAGTATATATATAGTATATATATAGTATAGTATAGCTATAGTATATATAGTATAGCTACTGTATGTTTCCATTTTTACACAATTCTAGAAAATTCAAATTAACCTTCTAGTGATATAAAACAGATGAGTGGCTGCCTAGAGATGGAGGGAGCACTAGGGGCATTACAAAGAGGCACCAGGAAACTTTTGGGGTTGATGCATATGTTGATTTTCTTGACTGTGATGATGGTTTCACAGGTGTATACATATGTCAAAATTCATCAACTTGTACACTTTAAATATGTTCTACTTATCTATGTTAATTATACCTCAATAAAACTGCTTTTAAAAAAGCTTTGCAGTACAGGTGTTATGTGATTAAGTGTGCAAGTAAATGAGACAAATGATATGTGCAATAGAATGCTATGGAAGGAAAGCAGTATGACAGGTCATGAAGGCTGTTTAGAAGAGGTGGGGCCAACATTGGACCTTGAAGGAAGAAGGACAGAGGGAAAGAGTCAGTTCATTTCAGGTGATGGAAGGGTACTGAGGAGTCTGGCAGATGGATGTATGTTGGTGGGTAGTGGAGAATTGGATGGAAGTGGTGGTGGGTCTGAAAGATGTAGGTCATCAAATGTTGGGTTAAGATGTCTAGACTCTGTAAGAATAGGAGAAGACTGAGGAGAGAATGCTGGTGGGCCACATCCTGATGGGAAATCTGACACTTCCAGCATTTTAGTGGCAAGAGCTCTGAGTCTTTGGAGTAAGCATGGAAGATCCAGTTGTTTTGAGAAAATAAAGTTCTAAACAATAGGTTTTGGAATCCTATGTTATTATAGAATTTGGAGAACATACAATTCGTACTACTGTAAACTATCTTTGTGCTGGGTTAAGAAGAGGTGCTGAAAAGGTGGGGATCTTAGAGTTAACGTACATCCACTTAAACAGACCTTTCTTTTCAGGAGCAAATAGTGAGTGCAGGTCAACGATTAAAGCAGTTAGCATGCCATACAGCTTGGACATTGAAAAGTACCAGACCCATTAGACATCCTCGTGTACCAGCTGCAATCACCCCTTGCATGTCCCTTGTTTGTTTCCATTTCCCTAACACGAAAACATGATGAACATATTTCTCAAGTGGAATACACAATACCTCAAATGACCATGAAGCCTTTGATAAATACCAGCATTTTTATAAGTTAACAGGTTTACTGTTACTGGCTAATCGTAAACATCCTTTATTTTCAAGCTGATGTAAAAATCATGCATAAAATCTACTTTACTACAAGAAGTTTCACATATACTGCAATTTTCCTGTCTTAGAGTAAAAAAAAAAAAATTCAGTACAAAATAATAATTGACATAGTCCTGATTTAAACATAGAAAATAGAGAATAGCCCCCAAGATATGAAGAAGCTTTTGGAAGTAAACAATCAGGAAATCTATAGACAAAGGCAACTATAAGCAAGTTTGAATAAATATGGGTTTTGCTTACTAAAACCAGGGTTTAACTTCTGCAGAAGAATTGAGTTTCACTCAAACAGACTTGCATGTCTGAAGTGTTCATGAATGGATCACTGCCTTCTCTTTCTCTTCAATTAGAGGAGTTAGTGGGAAAGTGACTTATGTCCCATAATTTCTCTCCTTCTCAAGCTGCCACTGTAATTTCCTCATTCTGTCCTCCATAAAAGTCCTAAGTAATTTCCTACAAAATTCTCAATTAATTGTTTTATAGTCTTAACAACATTAAGTTTTCTTTTATTTCCATATAAAAATAAGAAGAAAGAAAAAGAGAGGCTAACTGAAAATGTTATTCAGTCTCAAGCGTTTGGATCATCTCACTGATCGTGTAAATACTGAGATTTTAGGCTGATTTATAACTCCCCAATTAGTCACCTTGAACCTATTACCCACTGATTCTTCAGTGTCTCCACATTCATTTCTCAGAGTAGAAAACCTATGACCCTTCCTAATACAAGAGATTTCTTTCCCCTGCATCTCAATAAAGCAATTTCATTGGTTGTATTTGAGTTTTATGGAGAGTCATATCCAGTACTAAGTATTGCTGCTGCTTATTATTTTACATGTAGGTAGCACTTTATATTTGTCCGATTGGCTCCTCATTTCATAACACTTTACCAGCTATTTCCATGTGTGGTCCAAATGTGATGTGCAGTCTTTGCCAGCTGCTCCATAAGAAGATGAAACCGATTTGAGTAAAGAGGACTTTTGAGGAATTTGAATCTGCAAGGGTGAAAAGCCATGTGCTTTGCTAAACAAATTTGAACACATTTTGTCAGTTACACGAAAGAAACTACCCCCACAATAATGGAAAAGCACATTCACTGATTTGCATTATCTTCCTGCGCTCCTTACAGAGCAAACAAAACAGTTGACCATTAATTCCCAAAGCCATTTTCCTCCCTTGTCCACACCCATTTTATGAATAGCAAAATGGTATTAACTTGAAACTCTCTAAAAGTCCATTCTACATCAACTATTGTGCTAAATGCTCTCTCACAATTACATTTTTAATCTTCAGGAAACTGGCATTTAAAATCACAAATACACTATTAGTAGATCATTGCTTTGTTTTGGTTTGTTTTTTTCAAAGCATTGATTGGAAAAATTCTAATTATGTGGAAGTGCTTAGTGCATCAGCTGGCACATAGAAACTTAGCAAATATGGACTCTTTCCTTCCTTTAATCCCAATTACCTCCAACTTTTTCTAGAACAGTTGATTTGGATTGAATTTTCTTCTAGGAATCAGATACTGCACAGCGCCTCTCTGATCTGCAGATCTTCATTCAATTAAATACTCATTCAAGGGGATTTGTTAATTAGGGCACACAGATATGTTAAAGAACAACATTTCTTAAATGTTATGTACTTGGAAGTCTTTCTATGCTTTACAATGAAACACCGGAAAGCACATTTCTTTGATGGCTTCATTTCTTGTTTTTGTTTGTTTTTTAAGAAGCTGGTATTAAATTGTTCTCATTTCATCAGCTTCAGGAGAAAGACAGCAGGAAGCTGCTGTCCAGTGAACTTGTTTTTCCAACAAGTTCACTGGTTGACTGATTTCATTAATGCCCCCTATAAAGATACAAATTAATTGATAAAACTAAACTTCACTATAAAACATATCTTTTAGGGAAGGAAAAAAAGGACCACTAAAAAGGTTTTTATAAAGATTTCATTCATTGATAACCTAAAAGTGCCAGGCCCCATGCCAGGTATCAGACACGCAAAAATGAATAAAAACTCCCTCCCTGCCCTAAGTTGCCCACCAACTGGAGGGTGAGAACCACTTACTTGCTGGATGCTCACGTGTAACTGCTGGGAAAGGGGTGGGGCCTTATTCCTGAGTTCCATGCACTGCTGTCCAACTTATTATCTACTATCATGAGTTCAGATATCTTAGCTCTTCCAAAGGAAAATAGAAAGTCTGGGATAAAAACTTGAAGGTGTTTAAAGACGTTATAAACTCAATCTTAAAGAGCAGAAAGCACAAGACTGCCCAACTAAATTGCTACATAACTCTCTGAATGGCTGTATTCTTCAGTAAAACCACTTGGTTTCTAGTGAAAAGAAAACTAGAATCTAATGGCAACATTTTAAGCTTAAGAAATGTCACCTGGTGCACTATAAAAATACGTTTTAAAAATTACCCCAAAGGAGATCTTTGATGCAAGAGACCAGATCACTGTACACTTGCTCCTCTAGATGGGAGAAGTTTAATTTAGTGTGTCCTGTCTTCTCTAACAGAGGAACTCTCCAAGTTTTACATGAATACTGCTAAGCTTCCTCACCATGACGCAGGGACCAGAGGATGCTTTCATCACTCACCACCGTCCTTCTCTTTCTTCCTAAATCTGTCCAACACCATTTGGCCATCTGGTCATCCCACGGACATCCACTGGGAGATGAACTAGAAGATTCTGTACTGGGCATTGTTCTCTGTTTCTCTCACAGTTGTCAAAACCTCCTTACAAGTCAGATCCTATTCTCCTTCCCAAAATGTTAAGGCAATGACCAGGAAAACTCTGCTATTGGTCAGAAGTGAAAACCAGGAAGCCTGAAATCCATGAATAGAAAGTTCTTGAATCAACCAGGTTCAGATAAAGAAAGAGACTGCTTGGTTTAACAAAAAGAAACACCCATTTCAGATGGGATACTGGACATCATTTAGGTAGGAGTTAACTTCTGGGAAACAGTCTCCAGCTTGTGAAATGATCCACAGGGCGCTTTGCAATCATTAACAGAAGAAAGTAGCAAGCTTCAAGTGCTTTCTCCACAGGGTGGAGGCGGGGGTCTCCCTGGACTGTTCTAGATGCCCTGTTTGAAAGGATAGAATTAGTTTCAAATGAGTGAACTCATTTCTGAGAAGCAATTTGAAAAATTATTTCTGCACATTCCTGATGTGAAAAATATGCCTGACCACAGGAAGAATGGTAAAAAGTCTGAAAGTAAAAACTTCATTCTATTCTTTAATTTATCATTTACATCTTGGGCAATAATAAAGAGAAGTTATGATTTTTAAAAGTATGGGTTTGGGATTTATAATGGAGCATTTTCTGCATACATATTCCCTATGCTTTGGGATAAATGCTTTAAAAAGTCTTCAGTTGTATTTCTTGTAAAATATTTTCTCAGTTGATGTGTGGATTGTTTTCTTTCTCAGTTTGCTGCATTGTCAGTTCTGGAAAATAGAAGTTCATCCTCCTCATTGTTAATGCACTAAGTGTAGCTAAGGAGACTTGTGGAGAGATGGTAAGACATGTGTCCATGTGGGCAATGGGGGATACAATAGTTTCAAAATAAGTCACAATGAGGACACGCCTTAGTTAGCCAATGCTGCTATGACAAATACCACAGATTGGTTGCTTTTATGATAAGAATGTATTGTCTCCTGATTATGGAGGCTAGAAGTCCAACAACATCAAGGTCTTTACAGGTCATGCTGGGCGTTCTGGTGTCTGATTGCCGTAATCCCTGGGTTTTCTTGGTTTGCATCTATCACATGGCTTCTTCTTTTAGCTTCACCTTCTTCTGATCAGTCATCTGTTCTCTGTCTTGTAAAGACTACATTCATATGGATTAAAGTCCTTATAAGGACTACATCCATATGGATTAAGGTCCACCCTGATTCAACTTGATCTCATTGAAATTGGATCTTTGAATCTCCTATTTACAAAAGAACTTAACTAATAATAACATCTCCAAAGGTCTCATTTACAAATGGACTCACACCCACAGGAACACAGATTAAGACTTGATCATGTCTTCTGTGGGGGACATGATTCACACGTCAGCAGGGCACAATATAATTTTAATAAAAGTGTAAATGTGAATTCTATTGAGCTGCCTTTGCACTTCTTAACATTTTTTTATATTTGAGGGTCAACATTGCTTTATGGAAATGGACACAAAATGGCAGTGCAGAAACAAATTCAGTCAGCCAGCTTGTTTGATTTTAGCTATACCATGGCTTAAATTTTTGAAAGGATTATCAACACTTTTATGTGATATCCTGCTCATGTCTGTTTTGCCCAGGCCAGCTTTATTCATTTAAGTTAACTTCCTTGGCTTTGCTGCTCAAGATTTAATTATTCCCTCCTATGCATGCTGCTGAAAAATAAAATGCCTCTGTGATGACATTTTCTTCCAAAGTTGTAAGTTCCACTCAGCTTCCCCCAAGGCTCTAGAGGACAGAGTGAAACAGAAGTCAAATCAGCAAATGCTCATTCACCTCTGCAACTAAGGATCCCAATCAACTCCACTCAACTTATCCAACACAAGTCCTTTTTTAGTCTGATATTCAAATTATTCTTCAACTGCCTCTGCTTACCTAAGTTCAAGGTACCACCATTTCTAATCTGCAAGCCAGAAACATGGGAGGTATCCCAGGTCCTTCTCTCTCCATCACCCAAACACATCCAGTCATAACTAAATTCCTCAAATATCTTTCCATCTGTTGCTCACATTAATGTTGGTAGGCAGGATTCAATTGATTCAATTGCTAAAGAAGACTCTCAGGACCCAAAATGGCCATTCTTCCAAATCCCCAGTTAATTGCAGGAAAAAATTACAAGATAGCAACAGCTTTAAAGTAAAGATATCTGAGCCAAGGACGGCCTCACAGCAAGGTCAGGCACAGGCTCCAGTTGTTGACTTTCTCTCTCTGATCAGGAACCATCACCATGTGCACAGAGCATATCAGAACAGGGAGTCCAAAATGGAGTCTTGTCCATTCAAAGGCAGAGCCCTCAGAGTGTCTTATCAAGACAAGGTGCAAATCATCAATACCACTCTTATCAATAAACTATGCTGGCTAACCACTCCTTGGGTACATGGTTACAAAGCACTAATATTAATTTATATGCCTTGAACAGGGGTCAGTCCCAAACACATACTTTAGCAAAAGTGCTCAGGCCAAGTCCAGTTCTGCTGGAATGAACCCTCACAGCACACTTCTCTCCATCCAATTTGCCATAGTGTTGTGTCAGACCTTCATGATATGTTAACTAAACCTGCCCCAGCTGCTTCATTCATCTCCCTCACCGTTCTTGGACATCATCTGCAATTCCTAAGTCTCACTGCTGCTACAATTTCATGTCTAAAGCAAGTCTGATGTGGTCTTTCTCCTGCTGAGAATTTTCCATGGTGTTCCACTGTCTACAGTGCGCAGGACAAACTTCCTAACAAGGCCTCAAGGCCTTTGCGTTTCCCCACAAGTCCACATTCAGCCTCATGAAATGACTTTTATTTCCCTAAAAAAGCCCATGGTCTACACCTTGTTGAAACTATGCACTTGGTTTCCTCACCTGGAATGCTCACACCCAAGGCCAGCTTCACAGGTGAGTGCCCTATACAGCACACAGGGCACAGGGTCCCAAACTTAGAAGGACCCTGTGCTTGGTTTCATGATTCTCTGTTACTATCTTGGAGTAAGGACCCCTACATTTTCATTTTACAATGAGTCCAAAAAGTTATGGAGCCAGTTCTGCTTATACTTATACTTGGCTCCATCCTCCCCTGATGGAACCTGAGGTTTATTCCAGGGTCACAGTCAAAATCCATGGACTTTGTGAATCATCCCCTCACCTAATCAGAAATTGATGAACCTTCCATGTCCAGTCCCATTTTACTTGCCTGTTCCTATATTATCAATATCTTGCCAGTTCTTGTACCATGGGCATTCAAAAATGATGTATGGAAATTCTGCACATTGTGCACAATTGTTTTCTAAGTTCACAACTTATCAAATAAACATATTTACATTTAAAAAATGATACATTAAACGAACAAATGAAGAACTTTGGCCCTGCCTAGTCATGAGGTAGCAACTGACTTAAAGCTTGTAAAAGTGCTTTAAATGTTTTCAACTATTCATTCAGGGTAATTCAATACATTCTCTCAATGAAAGGCCTTAATAAATATAAAATATAAACATAAGTATTTATCACTTCTTATCCAAGTAAGAAAGAGTTAGACTTAAAGGAATATGAAAGTAGAAAAATAGTTAAACACTTTACTCAGTAAATTAGGTATTTTCTTTCACTATGTATTTGAAAGATGATCTTCCCACTTACTTGAGTAGAGGTAATTCACTCTGAATCTTCCAGGTTTGGATGAAGCCCTTCTTACACTTGTTTGTAGCTCAGAAACTTTAAGGCATTTGGTTTTGGGATGATTCTGAGTGTGTGGCTTTCTTCAGTCACTCTCCTTTCCTGTCTGCACATTTTTAGTGCATTTACTTTGCCAAGGGGAGGGTTAAGAGAATGGAGAGGGGTCTATCTGGCCTCCTAGCATTCCTGGGCAGTTGGTAGGCAATTGCTTCTGACAGTAGCAAGTAGCAGCAATAACAATTAAGGATGCAGCAGCAGCAGCAGCAGCAAGAGATAATCATGTGATCATAAGAGAAGGAAATGCTGATGTCAGAGTAGGGCACAGGTGGCTATCGTGGAGATGTATTTTGTTTGACTTACATAGCATTAAAACAAAACTGGTACAACATTCAAAACCAGGTGATTTTGCAAAGAAAATTCATATTCTCAATTTTTTCAAAAGGACAATCTGGCACAACTGGACCCCATACCTGCTCAGCAACAATCTCAAGGGACTGAGCAGCAGCTATGCCTTCTATGGGGTGCGCATTCTTCAGTTTGCAGAGGCTTCACAGCACCTGATTTTCTTACTGTCTATTGCCATTTATCATCACCCTTGGGTTACCACTCTTCCCCCAGAAGAAGAATATTTATCTGTGCTATTGTCCTCCTAAGAGAACAGATGAAAGGACTCCAGGTTTAAAGGCCAAGATTACTCTGGCAGGTGAAATGTGTGCCACCACCAGTTCTGAGATGCTAGTTTTCTTGCAGCTAGTTTCTAAATCTATTTGAGCAGGAGGCTATATTAGTACAGATTATAAAAACATTTCTTTGCAAGCTCCCTTAACATCCTTCCTACAGCCAGGATAAGGGAATAAACACCCCATGAAATTTGAAGCAGATATAAAATAGTCCTCCAGAAATGGTCATTGAATTGACCAGTGTTGGGGGACTTGGTGACCTGATTTTGTTCCTCAGTTACTGAATACTCTGCAAGAACTATTTTAGAATACATAATCACCCATCAAAAAAGTACTGTGCTGGATTGCTTTTGGAGGGGAGGGAGTCTTAAAAAATGATTGACTAAAACCTAACATTATAACTAATCCTACCTTCATCCATGACACACTTCAAATACGTTACAATTGAACAGTTATTTTCTTTCTTCTTCACCTTGAATCCAAAATCCCTTGGAGGTTATCTAAAACATGCAGCATTTTAGTGGCAAGTAGATGTTTGTTTTCCTTTTAAAGTCTTAATCATTAGAAAGAAAGTTCTTATGGAACCCAGGTTAATAATCACAGTATGGTAACTTCATTCTAAAATAGACCATAAATACTCATGTTTTGGTTTAAAATTGGAATTTCTATGCAAACTTGGTCAGTAGTAATCAGAGAGAACTTAGGAATGTTGCTTAACCCTTTGTTACCCACATTTTCCATCTAGAGAATGAGATTATTGAATGGATGTATCAAGGCTGTTGAGGAAATCAAATGAGACAATAAATAAGAAAGTTCTTTGCAAAAGGTAAAGCCTTACAGAAATCAAGGTATGGGAATAATACAGTAGTGAGAATCACTTGACTTCATCCTTAGACTACAGGTTGGAGCTATCTCAAACTCCTCACAAAGCAGCTGTGCTCCATGAGGATCCTGGTAAGGTTGCCCAGTGCATGCTGCCTTGCATGATGGGATGAGTTTCAGATATTAAGGAGCTGCTCTCACTGCCCTCACTTACAGTCTTGGAGTGTACTTCAACAAGAAATTAGTATCAATTTAGTCCAGTATGATTGATTCAATTCCCAAATTAAATAAGAGCCAATATTGAGTCATAAGATATGTCTGTTCTTCCATCACCAGGTACAGTAAGCACACAGAAAATACTCAAATACTTGCAATTGATTGATTGTTTATGGTTGTTATTAAGTAGAATCACATTAAAAAAAGATCTCATCCAACTTACCTATTGAGGTAATCTTTCTTTCTTTTAATGAGGGGAAATCAACCTTCATGTGCCATCAGCTAGGTTTGTGGGAAAGGTTTATGAGATGCTGATCAATTTCTGAGAGCATGAAAACTTGAAAGGAAAAACTTTGATTGGCTTGTTTGGAGAACCATCTCAGAAGAGGGGAGAAGAGGAGGCAGCATTTTATTCTGACTTCAGTTTTTGGGAGAAAAGACTCTCAAAGCAATGTGGGTAATGGCAGCTGGGAAGTGAAGGCAGGACACAAAGGGGATCTCAGTAAGGGAGCTTGAAAAGGAAGAAGGCTGACTTGTCTACAGCCTGCTATTTGTGGTGAGGAAATTTGCCACCAATAGTTTACACCAGTTCTATAGCTTCTAACAACAACCACCACAATAGTCTTTGTTAAGGCAGTTGATGGTTGTGTTAATGCTCCACAATGTTATCAGAAGTGGCAGTTAAAGCATCTTAGAAAACTTTGCTTTTTTTAAAAAATTAATGCTTAGCACACACTCAAAAGAAGAATGTTTTCTATGCAAATACAGTTTCAAGGAATGTTATGCAACTGTCCCAAACAGGGTTAGGGTTAGGGTCAGGGTTAGAGTTAGGGTTAGGGTAAGGGTTAGGGCTAGCAAATCCCTGAGATGCCATTGAATTTGGAGGATTCGCAAGTTCTCTTCAATTTATTAAGATAAAACCATATTTCAAGGACTGGTGGCTGACAGCCTCCCTCCTATTCCTCTAGCTCTAAATGCTTATGATTTTATTTATTTCATACTAGAAAATAGCAACTTCAGCATTCTCACTTGGATGCGTAAATGGTCTTTTCAGTTGTTTGGTTTTATGTCAAAGTTTGCTTATGTAACCACTGTTCTGACGGAGACTGAAAGTTCCCTGCGATGTGCTTTGAGCAGCTGTACCTGCATCCCTCCCTAAATGTGCACCTGCCAATTAGGTGCTCTTCTGCCCTGGTTGACGAGACCAGGCTCCTGATGGGGGCGATGGTGTAAGTCAAGACTAGGTAAAGGGCATGAGCTTAGATCAAGGTCTGCAAACTATTGCCCAGGGGGCAATCTAGCTGTTGCCTGTTTTAGTAAATAAGTTTCGTTACAGCACAGCCTCACCCATTTCTCTACTCACTGTCAAAAGCTTCTGCACTACAGCACAGAGCTGAGTAGTTATGGAAAACAGACTACATGGCCTACAAAGCCTAAAATAAGTACTATTGGTCCCTTTACAGAAAAGTTTGCTGACCCCTGGTCTACAGGTAGGTTGGAAAAATAAGAGCATTTAAGGATATTTTTTTAAATAAAGCGGACACAATAATTTTTAGGCAAGGATTCTCTATTCATTGTCCTTTGATTTCTTCATCTCAGTTCTCATGATATTAATATTTGAACATAGCTAAGAATAATCTTCAAAGAAAATATTCTCTGCATTAATATATAATCCAAATGTTATTTAAGAGTACATTTCTGTAACCATATAAAATGGATTGTAAAACAATCTAGAATCTTGCTGAAGAATCCTCTCATAAATTTTTTTGTTTAACCTGTGTTTTAGTTCCTTATCTTCTCATGTCAAATAGACAGCTAATTTGCACCTTCGCTGTTACTGTTCTGCTTCGAAGAGCATAATAAATAGATTCAAAGAATAAACTCAGAGATTGCATCTGTACCAGGAATTCTTTAGTACTGACTGCATCAGTGGAATATGCTTATGACTGTTCTAATTTGTGTTTTGCCTTCTTCAATGGAGATTCATTCACTTGGAAAATATAATGAGTCTGACATTCAGTTGATCTCAGCAGCCCTATACTCAGCCAGGATGATGAAAAAAAATACAATAAAAGCGTGTTTCCTTTTTACCCAGTCATTTTCCCTTGTGGGACAATAGTGTCATGCTGTCCTGTACCATGTCACCTAAAATTCTGATTAGTAAAGTCATCTGGAGAGGAATTCTCCTCAGTTAAAAAAACACACACAAACAAAAAAAAGATATCCACACAGCTTCTTCTCGTATCACTGGCTACTTCCTAGACGACACAGAGTTTAAATTGGTAAAGGTTTTAATTCTGAGACACCTCATCCTGGACCTTCAAGCTCACTGTACTTTGTTCTAGGTCATCTGTAAAGCCACACAAGCTTCACAACTCCACATTTCCTCCTCTCTTGTCCTTGTCCTTTTTGCTCATCCCAAATGCAGGCACTGTGGGTTCTGGTTGAAGCCTGGGAGTAGAGAAGGAAAATTTTCACCTCCGAACTATGATTGTAAGTTATTTGTGATGAATGAAGAAAAAAGGTTTAATCGTTTGAAATCGATACCTTGGATGACAACACTTCCTTATATTAAAGAGCTTGTGGTGCCGTTGTCAGAAACCATAGATGGAGCCTTACAGACTTCAAGTCTAAATCGGGGAGGAGAATGAGTTCCAGTTTCTCCATCACTACTGGAAAAGCCATTGGGATTTTTATTTCTTTTATAAAGTGTACAGTTTGTTAAGTCCGACACATCTATATCATTTAATAGACACCCACACCCTCACGTACAAATACACATGTGCATATTAACAGCAAAGGCTCTGTTACCCCCTAAACTTTCCCCATACCCCTTTGTAATCCCTCCCTCCCACCTCTTCCACCCCTCCATCTAAGGAAAATACTGCCCTGATAGATGAGCTTGCATTTTCTAGAGTTTTATAAATAGAATCATGCAGTCTGAGTCTTTTTGGTCTGATGTCCTATGCTCAGCATAATCAATTTGAGCTTCATCCATGTTGTTATATATATCATTAATTCATTCCTTTGTCATTGCTGAATAACATTCTGTAGTATGGTTATACTACGATTTGTTTATCCATTCAAAATTTAGGTTGTTTCCAGATTCAGGCTATTACAGATAAAGCTGCTATGATCATTTGTGTGTTAGCCTTTGTATGAACTCACACTTCCTTTTTACTTGGATAAATGTAAAGAAGGAAGTCTTCCAAGCTATGGTGAGAAAGGGTGTGTTCACTATTAAGAAACTGCCAGACTGCTTTCCAAGTGGTTATACCATATCATACTTCCAGTAGAAGCATATGGGAGTTTGTTTTATTTTGCTAGAGCTACTGTCACAAATACCTCACAATGGGCTGCTTAAACAACAGGAATCAAAATCAAGATATCAGCAAGGCTGTGTTTCTTCCTGAAGACTGGAGCATCTTGGTGCTGGCTGATGGCACTCCTTGGGGTTACTTGGCATGTATTTCTGCCTTCCATCACATGGCAATGTGGCCTTCTTTCTTGCTTATGCCTTCCAGATTCTCTTTATAAATCCTCCTGTAATCTAGATTAAGACCCACCCCCATTCAGTAGGGCCACACATTAACTAAAAACAACATCTTCAATAGATCATATTTACTATGGGTTCACACCCATTGGGACATGGATTAAGATTCAGAACATGCATTTGTTCAGTTTTGTGTTTCACCTTACTGCAGGGATTAAGTTTCTCCGTATCAATGACAGTCTTTGGTAAGGTCAGTATTTTAATTTTAGACATTCTAAAATTAATGTCATTGTGATTATACTTTGCATTTACTTAATGATTAGACCCACATATATATGGGCAATTTATTTTTGACAAAAGTGCAAGCACAATCCAGTGGAGAAAGGACTGTCTTTTCAACAAATTGTGCTGGAACAATTGAATAGCCACACTCCTTGGCTTATAATTTTCATTGTGGGTTGTTTTATTTTAACTATAATATCATTAATTGATCCAGGGCTAATTCAAGCTATCTAGCTCTTCTCTAGTGAACATTGGTTGTGTCTCTCAAGGAATTGGCCCATTTCATCTAAGTTGTCAATTTATCGGCATGCAATTATTTGAATTATTCCTTTTTATCTTTCAGATATTTGCAGCATCTGTAGTGATGTTACAGTTCTCCTATTTGAAATTGTTAATTTTTGGCTTCCATCATTCTTTCTGATCAGTGCCAATTGAGTTTTATCAATATAGATATTCTCAACAATTGACCCCTTAGTTTAATAGACTTTCTCTGCTTTTTATTTGTACTTCATTGGTTATCCTCTGATATTTATTATTTACTTTCTTCTATTTACGTTGGTTATAATTTTCTCTTCATTTTCTTGTTTCTTAGGGTAGAATCTGAGGTCATTGACCCTTCCTTTTCTTTGAATATAGGTGTTTAATGTATAAAATTTCCTCTAAATACCAAATTAACAGCATCCTACACATTCTGTTCTTGCTTTTTCACTTTCACCTAATGTAAAATAATTTCTAATTTTTGGTTTGATTTATTTCATAGAAATACCTGTTTGCAAGGATTTTTTTAATTGCAGAGCCTTCTGGATCAATATTTTTGAATACAGCATTTTTACAAATGTCATTCTGGTTCCTGTTTTCATGTAAGATTTTCTTCATGGGAAGTAGGGAACTGCAAATGTGTCCACCTAGCATTACCTCTTGGACCTAGGACTTTCCACTTGAAATGCTCTTCCAGTGAAATCAGTGATGGTCACTGTGGAAGGACCTTTCATTTTTCCCTGGTGTGACTGATCTAATACCCCAATGTTTTACTTCATGACAAGCCCTGACTATGTAATCTAATATGCCTATTTCTCTCTAGGTTGAAAACCACTGGACTCAAGAGCAATTCGGAAATGACAAAAGATCTAAAGTTTTTTTTTCATAAAATTTAAATTTCTTCTAAACTAGGAGGAATGTTTTGCCAAATTTTATACTTAGTATTTTTAAATCTACAGTTTATTGATAGAGAATATGTGCATATTACACACCCCCTTCCCATTTCTCATTAAAATGCTCTCTTCTGGGATCTCTTTGATACACAGAATGCCTGAAGACCTTCTTTCTGTTGGCTAGGGAAAGGTTTCTTTTAATCTTCAACTCGAGATGAGACAGACTTACTTTCACAAAGATCAAAGGTTCATTAATTTGACATGGAGAATCCCCAAGTGAGCATTTCCCACTGTGGTTGGAATCTACATTTGAAATCATAGACTTAGCAGAAAACTCATCCTAACCTCTCTTACTTTAGCCCTGAAGACAGGAAGGGAATGAGCCATCTCATTTGTGTTTATCGTAAGGAAACAAGTTTCATAGCGCTGAGACAGGATGCTCTGTAGAACCAGCCTGGCAATTGCACCCCAGTGAGAGGGCAGCCCCTGGAGCAGGGGCAGCTGACTGGGCGCCATTGTTTTGTTTCAGCACCCTGGACCATCCCAATAATGGTGATGGGGAGGGGCGTCCCTGCTGAACTATGTCCTCGCCAACATTGAGTTTTCAATAAAGGCTCATGGACTTTCTAAGAAAACCTACTGGCTTCAGTCTAATAGGTTGACCTCTTTTCTTCTCTTTCCCAGCTGTGGTCCCTGCAGATGCTCCAGCCTGGGGTATCCAGTCAATCAGTTTCCACATGTTTCACTTTCGGACACAGCTCAGAAGAAGCTTCCTGGGAAAAATGGATTTCTAAACAATTGCTAACCATCCAATCCCCAGGATTCTAGCCGCAATTATCACAAAACACACCTGCCATTTCAATATTGCCTGTCTTTTGTTTGCACACTATCAAGACCTCTTTCATATTCATAGATTTTTATGACTTCATTTGTTCAGTTTTTTATTTCAATAAACATTTAGGTTGAAAACTAAAACTTGTGCAGAAAGAAAAGATTTTGTCTTAACTTTTAGAATATATTTATTAAAATTGCAATGAGATTATGGTGGGGTTGTTTTTTAACTACAGCATCTTTATTTGCTTCTCACGTATCATTCCCATAAAACTTCGGCACCATCTGTGGAGCAACCACTTAGCTCCAGGCATTACATGCATTTTCGTCAACCTGTGAAACACCTGACAAGCTGGAGCTGATGAAGAAACCCCTATTATGAGGAGACTATTTGGAGGTCACAGAACAATTGTGTGTAGACAAGAGTCAGAACCAAACACCCTTTGTATCCTTTCTAGCTCATTGTGCTGTTCTTATTTTTAGAAGCAGGTAAGTATAATTTGTCATTTTAACATATAGTTTTTCTTCAGAGATATTTTGTTCACCAGATGATTAGGATGGAACAGCCTAGCAGTCTCTTCTGCAAAGACATGTTTCCTGTCACATATTATAGAGATAAAAGCACAGACAACATACAAGTCATAATGTTGGTGTCAGAGCCCTGCCTAGGTCCCAGATGCCAGGTAGATTTGCGAAGCAGCCAGGCCAAGTGAAGGCAGAAACATTTTAACCCAATGTCCCTGCTTGCTACAGAGATTTTGGAGAACTTTTGCTCTGGAAGATGTGATGCTCATAGTTTGATGAGCCTGTCTGGAGAGACTGGTTGGTGCATGGCGAGAGTGGGGGACAGATGCCAACGTGGTGAAGCCCACTCTGAGCCGGCACCTACAGCCTCACTGGCAGAGAGAGCTTGGGCTGGGAATTCTTCTATGGCAGCCACAAAGTGCCTGGCATCACAGCCCCTTAGACTCTGTCTTTAGCCCCTGGATCTCTGGTGTGGCACTGTTCTTTTGCACGGACTCCATTCTACACATGTGCTGCACAAGCTGCCCAGGATGCCTTGCTTCTTATTTTCCCTGCCTGGAAACCCCTCCCACCTCTTAGATACTAACCAAAGGTCACCTTTTCTGTGGCACTGCCCTGCTGCCTTCCTTTTCTCTCCCTCTACCCAATCCTATTAATCTTTTTTTTCATATCCCTGAGATGCTTTATTCACTTCCTGGTATAGCTCTTAACCATTTTCCACTAAAACTGCTCTGCTTGAATCCCTATCCTTTACCAGATAAGGGCTCTTTCAGCACAGCAGCTGAACCTCTGTGGTGCTGTGTGAGCCCAGGGTTGGCTGCTTGGATGGGCTCTTTGAAGGGAGTAGGACATTTATGGTGGGCTCTGGGCAAGCACCATGAAGGCAGGTGACAGAGGAAAATACAGGCCAGAGCCCCCATGGGACACCAGAAATGCCAGTTGCCAGCAGATGGGAGCAGGAAACTCGTACATATAGGTGGGGTCCATCAGAACTCAAGGGAGCAAGTGCTAGAGACCAGGAGACGGGAAGGCAGCCTTGGTCCAGTAGATGTGGTGTCTTCAGGCTGTGACCCCACAGAGAAAACTATCATGTTTGTAATATTTTATTCATGCACCCAATAGTCCCTTGGTGGCTTAATTTAGAAAACACTTAATTAGCATTTATTGGAGGAAAGAGCCTCTGAACTTGTAGATCTACTTGCTGAAGTCAAAGCAAAGGCACCAGCTAATGAAGAAGGGATCTTCTTAAAAAGCAAATGCAGTTATTAGGATTTACAACAACAATTACCATTTAAATTATTTATATTTGCTCCTAATAGAAACAACATCCAACGTGCATTGCTTCTAAGACTCTTGTTTCACTTTGTTTGCTTGTTTTGACCACAGCATTTTGAACAGGGAAGAGCCCAAATTCTCCTTCTGGATCTTTCTTGACCCTTCTAAGGATAGTGATTCCTTATGGTTATAAACTGTGCTGTGTCTAAAGTAAAACACTACCGCTGCCTTTGTGCCTACTACTTATATTAGATGAGGCCTTTTGAGGCTCACGTCATCCAAATTAATGGTCTGAAAGAAAGACCTTCAGAGCAAGTACCCTGTAGGAGTCTAACTTTCACCTGAACACCTTATTGCTTTGGGGGTATTATTTGCATTTGATGGAGATTTTTCTGTTGAGCTTTCTTGAGGCACTCGGGAAAAGATGCAGGCCAAAAGGAGGCAGGAGCCGGGACCAGAACCAGGGTGGAGAGGTAGAGAGACTGTGAAAGCCATGGAGGAGGCCCAGCTTGCTGAGAACTGAAGAGCTGGAAGTGGCTGTGGCCCCAGGCCTGGTCAGGGATGATGGGCTTAAATTTATAAAGATGTCATCCTTGTGCAAACAATTCCCCTCTCACCATAGTGTTTTCCTTGAATTGTAATTGCAATTTAATGAAGCAGTTTTAATGTTTCATTAAGATGGTTCAAATGGGATTTTATCTTTATCTAATAGATTCTGGCTGACATAGTCACAGTGAATCATAATGGGTTTTGGAATTTACAGATTTGGAACCAAAGAGCTGGAGTAAGCACAGGGTTAGGGGAAAAAACAGAAAACATGAAGCAAAACAAAACAAAAAAACAAACTGTCCATACAACTGCCTAGGGAGAGGCAGTAGTGTGGCTTAATGACAAAAGTATTGGCTGAGAGTCAGAAAACATGGGGTCTGGGCCAGGCAGAATGGCTTTTAAATTAGAGCAATTAGAGAGAGAAGTTCAAGTGTCAAATTGCCTAGGTTGTTCGGTCAAGAAAGCACCAGCTTGATTGTTACTATATTTACAATTGTGATTGTGAGAGTATTTCTTATGGCTGATTATATCTACAATCAACAAAGGAACTTGCCCTCAGCAATGTGGGGAATCTCTTCATCTAATTAGTTGGAGGTCTTAAAGCCAGAATTGAGGATTTCAGAAGTCTGAATGAAGAATTTCCATCTCTTCTTCAGCCAGCCAGCTTCTCCTGGAGAATTCATCCTCACCTTCATTGGAGTTTCCAACTTGCAGCCTGCCATACTGGATTCAGACTTGCCAATACCCATGATCCTGGGAGCCATTTCCCATACGAAGGCTCTTAACACTTATACACATACACGCGGAAAACCCTGACTAATACATAGAAGATCCTTTTAATTCCCCCAGTCCAACTACATGCATCAACACATACAAGTACTCAAATAGCATGCACTGAAAAACAGTACAAGAGGTCACTTATTTGGGGACAGAGAGAATTGCATCAATCACCCATCCACCCACCTCCAGGACAGGATGCTATCACTCCCCAGTTCAGTGCCATGTTTTTTGGGAGGTGATGTGTCACATGGTAACTTGAATTTTGGGGTGCTGCCAAGGCTCCAGTCTACTGAATGTGTTGGGAACACCCACAGGGTCCCAGCCCAATGAGAAGAACATGGCATCTGCAGGAGACTCCGCACACCCTGGCAGCCTCCATCCTCATTGAGGTACTTCCCTCTGCTACCCCACCTCTTGTGTCCCCAACACCTTCACACAACCTTCCCAAACACACACCTAAAACCCAGTCGGAGAAGGGAAAGGGTAAGACAATACACCATTATTGACCTAACTATTTTTATCTGTTAATGAGGCCAAATGTGGTAAGACTTGGGAATTAAAATATATTTATGGGTGGCCACACTGGCCAGTAGAATCTTAAAACTGATTCATCCAAACTGAAATGTACAATGCTCATTTTCTGAGCTTACATATGTAGCATGTCATTTTTCCTTTTCCAAAAAGAACATGAACAAAATATGAAAAAAATCTTTTATATGCTTGCTGTCCTTTTATATAAAACAGTGATTCATTCATTAATTTTTCAAATATTTGTAGAATGCTTACTAATGAAACTGGCCATGGTGGGAGGTTTTAGCTACATAGTACTGTTCTACTTATCTATTGCTGTATAACAAAGAAACCCAAAACTTAAGAGCTTAAAACAATCATTTTCATTTGTGCATGGCTCTGTGGACCAGGAATTTGGAAAGGGTACAGTGGGGATGGCTTAGCTCTGCTTCGTGATGGGAGGAGCCTCAGCTGGAAGGAGTGGAAGGTTGTGTGTGGGTGGTTCAGTCCCTGGGGCAAGACTCATCTAGAGACAGACTGTCCAAAAGAGTAGCCACTAGCCTCAGGGCTAATTAAATATAAATGGATTAAAATTAAAATTAATTACAGCAGCACAGTATATTGGACAGCCCTGATCTAGAGGCATTTTCACTCCTCTAGCCCTGATCTAGAGGCATTTTCACTGCTATCTTAGGATAGCATCTGAGATAGGATCTGAGCTGGAGCTGTCCATGGTTCCATCTTCAGGTGGCCTCTCCATGTGGCCTGTGCTTCTACACACCATGGTGGCCTCAGATTCTTATATGAGGTTTAGGGCTCCAAACTGGAATTTCCCAAGAGAAGCAGGCAGAAAATGATTTATCTTTTATGGCATAGATTTGGAAGTCCTATGACATAATTTCTGCCATATTCTATTGGTCAACCAGTCACTTGGGTTAGCTGAGCATTGAAGGAAGGAGCCACAGACCCCACATCTCAATGGGAGTGGTGTCCACGGCTGTGCACGCATGTTTTAAAGCTGCTGCAAGTAGAGAACAAAACAAATAAGGACCTTTCTTCCCTTGTGGAATTTATACTCAATGGGGAAAAGAGAACAATCAACAAGTAAACGGTTAATATAAAAGTATAAATGGGAATAATTTTGTGAAGGACAAAAGTAGGGTGCTGTGAAAGTGAAACCTGGCAATCAAGGAAGACTTTTGCATTGGTCTTGGGTTGTACTTAGCTTAGGAATTTCTGGGAGGTCCAGTGAATTAGATTCCTATTGCTGCTGTAACTTATTAATGCAAATGTAGAGGCTTAAAGCAACTCAAATTTATTGTCTTAAAGTTCTGTATATCAGAAGTCTGACATGGGTCTCAATGGGCTAAAATCAAAAAAGAGGGTGAGTTCTTTTTTTTGAGTCTTTAAGGAAAAATCTGTTTACTTGCCTTTTCTAGCTTCTAGACACTGTTCACATTCCTTGGCTTGTGACAGCCTTCTTCCTTCTTTAAAGCCATCAACATGACAGCTCTCCAGCCTGTCTTTCATTGCCACATCTCCTTCTGACCACAGTAGGGGAAATGTTTTCCATTTTAAGAACCCATGTAATTGAATTGGGCTCACATGAATGATTTAGGTTAATCTCCCATCCCAAGGTCCTTAGTTTAATTGCATCTGCAAAACCCTTTTTGCCATGTAAAATAACATATCCACCAAGATTAGAGGAGGGGCATCTTTGAGGAGCCATTAACTTACCTATTGAGCCGGAGATCTAATGCTTGATTTCACCCAGCGAGGAGGAATGCCACCTGTACCACAGCTGGTCCATGTTTAATCCCCCCTTAGCTGCCTTCTCTTAGATAGCATTATTGTTTAGAACAAACTCATTAATGGGCAATTACACTGCTGCTTTGCATAGTGCAATTCAGGATGCTAAATATTAGTATCTTTGTCATTCAATTTTATTTTGCAGTTAGCAAGAGGCCCAAATGATAGAGAAGTCAATGTCCAGGAAGACCAAATGGAGGGACAGGGACTTGCTGTACTCACAAAGCACCTCTCATTCACTGCTGTGGCCTCTTTCTTCTCAGACCCAGCATAAAGTTCAGGGCTTCTAAAAGATGGAATTCGTTTTGACCTTGTTGAATTTTCAACTAGAGGGAATTTGGGAGTACCACTTCCTCGAAGAGATCACTACCAGGAAACACTGACATTGTTTAGAATATCCAGAACATGGTGACAATAAAACTCGGATTGGCTTCTAATCAGTTGGGTTTTTGCTTTTAAATTCTCTACAGGCAATGCTTCCCTATTTGCCATGCCCTTTCTCTGCATTACTCCAAATCAGAACACTGCTGTGATAGACAGTGAAAGTTAGTTTGTTAGAATTGGAGACAGGCCACAATGATGCCAACTCTTGTCTTGGGAACTGTGTTGTCCAGCCTATTAGCACTTAATTCTTCAGAGAAGCTTCTGGCTTGGGTTTCAGGGATGCAACTAACAGAAAAGAACAAGGTAGACTTCATCTCCTAGGGAGTGTGTCCCCCAGGCATTGGGTCCCCTTGTAATGCATGGTGGCTCTTGTGCTCAATTGCACCGCATCTGTGGCTCTCGTGGGGACAAATCTGTGACCATCTCCCAAGGGAGGCCATGGGCAGCCAGACTGAAGACCTCTGACCCAATCTTTGCAGGACCCACAGAAAGATCTTATTCTCCCAACACTCACATTGTAAAGTGGCCTATTGAATCCCTAAGTAATTTGTGTGATAAAGTTCCTTTTTTTTCCCATTTAAATGCAGCAGTGCTTTAGAAGACTAGAAAAATTGGAATAGAAATTAAGCAATATCTCAACCCAAACTGACTTTTCCATTTATATATTTAGGATAGCATTCATTTCTACTGAATAGAAAAAAAGGGGGGGGGGCTGCTTCTGAATTAAATTAATTAAATTATTTTGTCATTTATCAAATGAGAAACATAATTCCAAAATTATATTCTAGTCAATAGAAAAATTCACACATGTGACTTTATAAATGTGATTTAATATAGTCAAAGATTTCTTATAGCCCCACCAAAAATATAGCACTCAATTTTCATTGCAGATTGAAACAAGTAACAATGAGAAACCAAAATAAATGTTCACATTTTGATTTATTATGTACCTATTAGATCAGAGGTTTTTCAACCCCTTTGTCTTAATTTTCTTGGCCAAGGTATACCAAACTCCTGGTTGAAAAAGAGGGCATGTACATTTCTGGAAGGATGGGTGAGTTTAACACCCAGTTCTGGGGCTGCTTGTGCCTTCTCTGCTTACGGGGCTACCTGGCTTGGAACATCACTAGGGGAAACTGGTACAACTTCAAGGATCTCAAATACCAAGGCCCTTCCCAGCCCTGACCACCTGTGACTGGAACAATTAGTGATATGCAGCTCAGCTCTGAATTTCTTCATGTGTTAATTTGGTTTTCCTAATTAGAATGTTGCTCTTTGAGGACAAGGACAAGGCCAGGCTAACCAGTGTGATAAACACTTAACTTCATGAATAAATAAATCAGAAGTTAAGGACTTTGGGTGTCTACCCAAAATCTCTCTCATTAACAAGGAAATCAAGGTTTAATGAAGACTTTTTGTTACCAGCCTTGGACAAAATTGGCAAATTGTCACAGTGGAGGAGACATGCAAATCATATCTTCATACTAGTGAACTCTCTATAGAGTAGTTGAACTCATTAAGATTTTGGAAATTGTAAACAAAACCACAAAACCAAAATAGAGACTTTCAACATCTATTGCCTTAAATTTTGAAGAAAGTATTATGACCCATGTGTTCCTTGACGGTTGCCTCTGGCTTAGTTTTGGTTCACAAGTGCTAGGATATAGCAGAGCTCAGAGCCGTTTCCCTGTCTCTTGCCCCTGTTTTAACATATTTTAGGATTTATTCCTGTGAAATGTGCAGCCGTCTCCACATGACTGTGGGAAACCCTGGGTTGCAGGGCGTGGTTGGGCCAGCTCATTGTTCTCACTCTTCTGAGACACTCTGAGATAAAGGCTGTGTTGTCTCACTCCAGATGAGTCCATTGGAATAGATATTTGACAGCACATGTACCTGCTGAGGGCCACAGCACACATATTCAGTTGATGAATGCCACCTGCTGGCACAGAGGCTGTGGGTACCTGGGGGAGTTCAGGCCTCATGTTGCTGTTATCACTGGAATGACCCTGCATCCTAACAAAACTGCACGGCAGCATCAGAGAGCTGAGCTGTGGTCTCCCACAGTCCTGGCAGGTGGCTGTTCTGCTGTTATCAAGATATCAGCAAATCCTCATGGGAGAGAAAGTGAAGTGGACACATAAAAGTAGACATAGTTAAGAGCTTACATGCACAATATGGAAGTGAACCTAGCAAAGTCAACAGTTATTAGTATACAGAGCCACACGATTAACTACAACAGTAAGATAATGACATATGGGCTTGCCTTAGATTCATCCACAAAATAGAATCTTTTGTTTAAAAACAAAAAGATATTGGTCTTTAAGATAGCTCTCTTAGAATGAGTTTGTAGCTCCAGTGGACTTTAAAACCAAACCAATCATACCAGTCTCCACTGGCTGTATTGTACCCACCCTCATCCAGGAAGATGGAAACCATTCATCATTACATTTTACAGCTAAGTAGGATGTCTTCCATTGTAGTTTTGAGCCATTGCCCTAAAATGGTGTGAGAATTACAGTAAAAGGGACAAGAAAAAATGAGGGGGAGCTGAGATGTCCTGGAGTTATGAGGACAGTTGCTTTGAGGATTTTTTGCATGTGCTTTTTTTGAAAAAAAAAAAAAAATTTGTAGTACCACAATTGTGGTGTGTATATGTAACACAAAAGTTCCCATTTTATCCATTTTTGAGAGGACACTTCCATGGTATAAGTTGCATTCACAATGTTGGGCTACCATTACCACCATCCATTATCAAGTCTTTTTCATCACCCCAAACAGAAATTCTGTATTTATTAAGCAATATCTCCCCATTCCTCCTTTCCCCTGACCCCTGGTAACCTCCAATCTACTCTCTGTCTCTATGAATTTGCTTATTCTAAGATATTTTGTGGAAGTGGAATCATATAGCATTTGCTTTGAGACACCAATATCACTGTAGTTATTGATGCATTTCTGAACTGCTGCAGTAATCTCTCACCAGACCAGCTGTCAGGATTTTACTCTGGTGTAACCATTTTTAACACAGAATGCAGTTTACAATTATACATTTTTCAAAGTCTGGAGCTGAAAGAAGGAGGAGGCCACCCATGTCTCTGTGTTGCTGAGCTCCCTCTGCATCTCCCTGCCCTGCTGAAGAGGTCAATCCAAGCAAGGCCCGTGGTGAGCAAACCTTTCTTCCAGTCAGCCGCATTCCCTTGGGGATGAATCCTTACTTGTGCCTTGATGTTTTATGTAGTGCCTCAAAAGAGATGATGCCATCCAAAGGTTGATTCTTTCCTTCCAAACACCATTTATGCCCCCCTGGCTTGGGAGGAAGATCAATCTTGCCTTGGAGGAAAATTATCTGTCCTGGACCAATTATGGCTATGTTAAGTCAAAACACAACAACATGACAGCTATAAGTAACTTCTGCTGGACAAGGATGCATCATTACCTGGGTGTGGACAGCAGCCTCCCTTTGTTCTCTCCTCCCCTCTCCACCTTATCTTCAGAGTATGTAGGAGTATATTAGTTTCTTACGGGTTTTACAGAGTACCACAATCTGAGAGGCTTAAAACAGCAGAAATTTGTTGTCTCACAGTTCTGGAGGACAAGAGTTCAAAATCCAGGTATCGGCAGGGCCATGTTCTCTCTGATACCCATAGGGGAGAGTCCTTCCTTGCCTCTTACAGCTTCTGGTGTCCTTGGCTTGTAGATGCACCACTCAGTCTCTTGACATGGCCTTCTCCTCAGTGTCTGTTTCTTCTCTTCTTATAAGGACACATTTATATTGGATTAGGGGCCAGCCCTGCTCCCTATGACCTCATTCTAATTTAACAAATTCCATCTGCAGCAGCCCTATTTCCAAATAAGGTCACATTTTGAGGTCCCAGGGTTAGGACTTCCACACATCTTTTGGGAGATGTAATTCAACCCATAACAAGGAAGAATAACAAACCATGAATTTTCTTCTAGTTTATTTTTAACTTAATACTAATTGGTACCATTCAGTATGACTACTTGATTTTCTTTTCTTTTTAGGAGCTGATGCTCTCTGAGCCTTTATTAGGTACCAGACACTTACCATCCCCCTGAGCCTCCTGAATGAGGTATCATTGTCACCTGGCCCCACAGCAGTAGGGGGTGAAAGAAGGGCTCAAACTCATACTCTAGAGTTTTGCTTTTACAACCACTCCTTACTGCCTCCCTGACCTGTGATTGTCGAATTTAATAAGGAATCACAAAGACGTTTCTGCACCCTGCTAAGATTCTGAAGACATGTCAAAAATGTGACCCCATGTCTATTTGCTAAGAAGCTGTGGCCTTGTAGAGGAAGAGTTTTCTGAAAATAATGAAATAAATAACATGGAAGAGGGCTCGGCACTTCTATGAGATGCAGGTTTGACGAGTTTGCATTTCAAAAAATTCTGAGTTTTCTTTTTAAAACATGTGCCATCTTTTCTTACAAGAACATAACAGGTGAGGACTGGGTAGCTCTGCAAAGCCCAAGTGATCTTATAATATGACTGAGATAGTGGTCTCTGCTCATCTTACCACATAGTCTGTGGTCAGCGTTTTCCCACACGATTTGCATCAGGGAAATTCTCAGTTTCCATTCAGCATGCCAGACAGTGAGAAGGTGTTGAAAGTAATTTGTGGAGCACGAAATCTCCTGAGCCCTCAAATCCTGCCCCCTCCCATCATCCTCATATCCAGGTCATTGTTTTGGAATATGGCACTATGGACTTAGGGGTCAGCATCCTCAGAGAAGGACAGTGAGTGGTGTGCTAGTACCTCAGCCATAGGTAAGTGAAGGGTGTGGTCTGATAAAGGTCAGCCCAATTGAGGTGAGAGGAAGGGGTGGGGGTTTTAGGAATGGAAGGGGTTGAGGAGAGGATGAAATCAGCTCCACAGCCTCCCAGGCTAGTCTTCTAAGCTCTCCCAGCCACACCTCCTCCTCTCCCTTCCCTTTGGGGAGACTGAGAGCAGCCTGGACCCCATACAGAAGAATTGGAGGGAGGACTTCACTCTCTCTTAGGTCTACTAGATATCAGCCCTACTCCTGGCCTGGCAATGACAAGGCAAGAGAGGATGAGGCAACTGCACAGACCCCCAGACTCCTGCATAGACAGAATTCGTGGGGTGGGGAATGTTGGAGAAAAATATTAAACTAATTTTGTATTTGAAACCAGACACCAAAAGGTCAGATTAATCAGACTTTTTGACATCTGGTTCAAGCTCAAGCATCCCTGCCAGACTCCTTCTTCTCTCCACTCCCATCCACATTATAATGTATTGTAACGCACCCCATTATAATCTTAGGTCATTCTATCTCATGCTTCCTGTAGGCCAGGTCTGTGTTTTATCCATTTCTGGGTCCAACACGCCCTTAGTGTGGTAACAGAGGCCTGCCTGTTCAATGAATAAAATTATATTTACAGTTCCTAGTCGTGGAAAAGTATCAGTGCCCCCAAAAAATAAACTAGCACCATCTACAGATGCTCAGTGGTGACAATGCAGGTAAAACGGTGCTTTATCCCATAGAGCAGGATCCAGAGCCTGCCCCAGGAGCTCAGCACAGCTCACTGCAGTGTCAGGTCACACTGCTCCTGTGTTGGAGAGGAAGATTCTGGGTCTGAGCAGCAGGGAGTAAATGAGGACCCCCGCCTGCAGGTTTGGGGGATTGCCTGAGGCTCCTCAGGCCACGTGAGGAACACTGGGTCACTGCTCTGGCCACCAAACTGCACTTATTCCATAACTCAGTCTAGAGGCAGGCTATGCAATACAGTAACTGTTCCTGGGGGGGAAAAGTCCTATAAATAAAGTGGACTTTCAAATATTTGTCATATTGCTCCTGTGCTATCAGCGAGTATTCCCAGTTCTCCCGTCTCTGGGCAGCTGCTCCAATGATGGGAAGCATTTTGGCAGACTCCATTCCTGGCTGGGGCCACAGTCTACATGGATGTCACCCCGAGATGCTCCAGGAGGTTGAGAGCATCCTTACTTAGAGTATGAATCAGGAGTCTCCTGGGATTGAGTGCCAGAGGATGGGAGAGATGGAACCCAGCCAGGCATTCTTTTTAATCAAGGAGCAGAAAAATATAAGAGGAAACATATTTGTATCCAGGATACAATCATTTTTCCTTTTAGCACTTTTGTCAGATCTTGGAAGGTAGAAAAAAAAATTCGTGTACACTTTAAAAATATTTAAAAGCAGAAAAGAGAGATAAAGTTCTATTTTTAAAACTCACAACTTAAAATATAACATATTTATAAAATATAGTGTAATAATTCTTCATGGATGAGGTTTGTACTCTGTATTAAAGACAAAAAAAATTCTTAAAAGATAAGTTCCCATTGATCTTTCCTTAGAAATACTACATGCTCAGATTTTGGGTGATGTCTGTAGATACCTAGTTAAATTAACGGGGACCCATGTGAGTTCCCTGGTTTCTTTGCCTGGTGCCGAGTATTGGAGGCCACACCAAAGTGTGATCACACAAGGGAAAGAGTTTTATTAAGCTAGCAGAGGTCAGGGAACAACGAAGTCTCAAATCCACCTCTCTGAACAAAGTAGGCAAATTTATTAGAATTAGACAAAGAGAGGATGCCACTGCTGAGTCCAGCTGCAAACTGGGGTTTGCAAAGGCATTTGTTAGGAAGTGGAAAAATAAGAACTTGCTTTGTGACCAAAGACAGTTTTTATTAATAAGCACTGATGCACAGCTACATGCTGTGAATTACAGGAGTGAGATTGCATATTTAAAACTAAAAAGTCATTCATTATCTCAATCTAAAAATCACAGCTATAGTGTAGCATATGCCATTAGACTACTTTTGGTCTCTTTCAAAATGCAGATATTACTATAATTGATTCATAGAAGATAGAACAGCCACTCTGTATCAGGTCTGGGGACAGCCACTGTGGTTCTAATTTTGGACAAGACGGACATGGTCCACCCCTCCTGGAGTTCACAGTCTAGAAGCTAGAGACATACAATGTGCATAAAATAAAATAATTACTATCATGTTAGACAACAGGAGCAAACACATGGGATAATGAAAATACTAGAAGGGTTTACTTCAGGTAAGGTGGCCAAGGATGGCTGCTGCAAGGTGACAGCTTTCAGCAGGGACCTGAAGTTGCAGGAAAGGTTGCACGCAGAGCAGTGAAGAGCAGTTCAGGCAGAGGGAACAGCACCTGCAAATCTCAGAGGTGGGAAGGAGCTTGGCACAGGCAAGCACATAAGGAGACCCATGTGGTCTGTGTGTGATGAGTGAAGGGAACATGGTGGGGGGTGAAGTAGAAGAGCTGGGCAGAGGTCATAGTAGGTCAGGCTAGGATAGGGATCCACTATGCATGATGAGAAGATGGATCGTATTCCAATTAAAGTGGGGAGTAAAGAAGGATTGTAACGAGCAGCGATGCCATCTATTTTCCTTGTAAGAAGTCTCTCATAAATGTATGGGTAATGCAAGGGAATTTAGAGGAATAGACCCAGGGATCTTAGGAGTCTATTGCAAATCTAAGATAGAGGGACAAAGGGGCATGCTAAGTATAAGGGGGTAGTGATGGAGGTGCAGGAAAATGCACGGAGCCTCCGAGATTCAGGCAATCCTCATTATTCATGAATTTACCTATTCATTAAAATTCACTTGTAAACCCCCTAAAATCAATACCATTGTGGACACATGCAGAGTGGCAGAAAATTTGAGTGGTTCCATGCACATGTTCCCAGCTGAGGTCAAACATGGTGACATTCTGCTTTCTGTTTCAGCTCTCAACCTGCAAACAAGTGTCCTTTGCGCAGTCTACTTAGTGCTACATTTTTGCATGTTTGTGCTTTTTCTTGGTGATTTTGCTATTTAAAATGGTCCCTGAACATGCTGCTAAAGTGCCGTCTGGTGTTCCTAAGGGCAGGGTGGTTGCGATGTGCCTTACGAAGAAAATATGTGTTAGATAAACTTTATTCCGGTGCTATTGGCTATGAGTGCAATGTTAATAAAGCAACAATATAGAATAAATGAATGAGGTGCCTTTAAACAGAAATGCACATAAAACAAGGTTATGCAATGATTGGTAAATGAAAATATTGTGACCATAGGCTTGCAAGAGCTGAGCCCTGTATTTCCCCTAGGAGCAGTAGTTCAGCATTCACTAATTCGGTGTTCACAATGAATTTTAGAACATGACTACAGCAAATAAAATAACGAGAATCAACTGTTCTTAGGAGGTGGAGCCAACAGGACCTGGAGATGAACAGGGTATAGGGAATGGGGATGGGGCCAGAGTGAGATGAAAAGAAGCATAAAATGTGCCTCAGTGCAAATCAGTAGGTGATACAAGGGGAAGTCAAGGGGGTGGGGGCGGATTGTTAAACAAACATAATTGAGGGGACAATCAGGTTTCACATCACAGATTTGTGAGATTACTAAGATTACTAAGTGGAGATTTCAAGGGCAGTGCAATAATAATTTCAGACTGAATTTTCGGAGGGACTTCTACTTTAGAGTTCACCAAAGCAAAATGTGTTGCTGATTGTTTTAACAATTATTTATGGTAATAATTCTCCTCCCCACTTGACCCCTCTGATCTGGGGAAGACTGACTTGTAGCATTTGTGCTCAGGGACCTGGGGAATCTCCTGCATACATCTGGGGGGCCTGGGGTTAATGGGGGACGTATTGTGACAACACCCTGGCCCCAGCATCGTCCCATTACTGTGAGCAATCACATCATGCTCCTTCCTGTCACAATTCCTTCTGTGGAATGCAGCCCATGACCAGGGAGGCTCGTTTCAAAATTTCTGCCCAAATGTCATAACTTTTGCCTCAGCCCTCTGAGGAGAAATGATCGGCAGAGAGATTACAATCAAATGTCACTGAAGAAAGATGGGTCTTCCATGGAAAATTCCATATAGACCTGATCCAAAGATCTGCACACCTGCAATTCTACAGAATTCACTTTCCCCAAGACATGCTGAAATGTTGCTTTGCTACTGGGAGACCGGCCGTTTTATTGTAGGAGGGTCTCCCAGCAGGGTTCTGCTTCTCTTTTCTGCTTTAATTGTGTTAGATGGTGATCCTTCTGGAGGTGCAAGAAAAAAAAAAATGCTTAGGAAATTATGCTGCAATTATTTGCAAGAAATGTACTGTTGACTGAAGTTCACCTTCTGAAGGATAAAGAAGAGATTTGGAGTTATGTGAAAAATGTGATCTTGACAAAGTCATGACATGAGAGAATGTTTAAATAACAAAGGAACATATCATTTTTCAGTCCCCTTAAATTCTTGAGAATCATGTATTTGCATGCAAGGAGTTCATATGTCAGGGAAATATCTTTCCTATCTGGAGCAAAGATTGGTCTCCTAAGGACATTTTCTACCAGTAATTGGTCACCCAATTCATCACTGCATTTCCTCACAAGTAATTAGATTCAGTTTCTTTTAGAAATAATCGGTGGCTTTTTCTTGCCACCCCCCCCCCCCAAAGATTCTGAGTTGGTAACTTTTTTAGAGCAGAGAGTTGTGCAAAGGTGGAAATTACTCTTTGGATGTCAACAGGCAAAGCCTGGAACACTTTAAGACACAGCAGTGTCAACACCACAGCATTTGAGGTCCCCTGCTACTGGTCTCTTCCCTCTGCTTCTTAATTTGGCAGCTCAGCCCCTGATGCCACTCCCATTCACATGCAGCAGCTTTGGATTTCCTACTGCCCTGGAAGTACTCTTGAACTCTTATTGTAAAACATTTTATAGCCTCAGTCTCCTAACATGCTACTACCTCCAAGCATGGGCTGAATCTTGTGTCTGGGGCCGAAGGAAAGTCCAGGCTTGAGTCTCCACTCACCTTCTTCTGTCCTCTGGGGTGATAGCAGCTGTTCTGGACCTGTGCTCAGAAGCTCGTGGCAGGAGTGCCACCGCCAGCATGGTGGAGATGATTCCTAGATTCCTGGGAGATTTAATCTCCCCCCACCGTTCCTCTTTAGAAATTTCAGTACTTGTTACATGAGATAAAGTTAAACATTTTATCTAGTAGGCAAGATCTAGGTTTTAAAATACCTTAGCACATTCAAAGCATCTTTAACAGAAAAGCATAATACTTTGCAATACATAGGGGAAATGTTAAAAAAAAAAAATTGTTAGCAGAGGGTAGATATATGTTCCATGAACATAATTTGTCTAAAACTGAAGCTAAAATGATAAAAAAATATGTCATGGTCTTTAGTAAATATTTTCCCAATGTTCTTTAAGTATTTGTAGGTTCCCGGAATGACTTAAGTCATTTTCAGCATCATGATCAAATTATGAGAATGCATAGGCTGGTATGATCTAAATATAAAGAAAATATTCTGGCAGAAAGAAGAGACCAATCCCCTGAGGCAAAAACTTTAGTTACTACAAAATTACTCATAGAAACTAATAAAAATTATTCTTAGGCATGGGCAGCAAATAGCTAGATTGAGCTACTTCTCAAGGTCGAACTAACTCAAGGAAATGAATGAAGTTGAATGATGCCTTCTGAACTGCAGGTAGACAGTCTACAGTAGACTGGGAGGACAGGGGAGCTGGCGGGCTCCTGGCTCCAGTTAGTCTGGTTGCCGGGCTGATCTGACATCTCAAACACAGCAAGCAATCCTTTGACTTTTTGCTGTGTTTTGCATATAGACTTCGTTGATGTGTTAAAGGATTTCTCAGTGAAATTAAAACATCAGAGTCTCTCCTATTCTTTTCCCAACTGGGACCAATCCTCTGATATCTTTTGCTTTAAAGCACAAAGCTGCACAGTCTTTTATGTGATTCTTTATTTCAAAAGCCAGAGCTGTGAGACCTTTGCAGTCTAGCTGTTGTTAAGCTGAAAATAACAGAGTAAATGATGTTCTCCAAGAAAAAAAAAAGTGAAGTAGGAGGCGTAGCTGAGAGGAGCCTAAATTGGTGGCAGTTGGCACTGAGAGCATTTCTCAGCCTTTTTCCATGTTAGATCGGCAGGAAGGACAGCTAATTCCTCTAACTTGATTCCCTCCGACCTTCTTGTTAACACCTGGGGGGCACCGTGCAGGGTGCTTGGCATGGACAGCTTGTCACTCTACTTTGCAGAGTCTAAGCCTTGGCCAACAGTTGGTTCTTACATGTCACAGGGATGTTGGGAGACAATGAGACAATATATGGGAAACAACTTCACATATTTGGAAACAGAT